>BMAV01001849.1:0-92826 GCA_019973955.1 Trichonephila inaurata madagascariensis
TTTTCCTACTTCATTTAAAAAAATTAAAATATTCATACACGAACCATTTTTAAAATAATTTTTCTTGCAATTAGCATATACATGAACAGAGAGTGAGAAAATCAAATTAAAATCATTTAAAAATTATTGTCATTTTACCTTCCGAATATATATTATAACAAAAAATTATTTTAGAAATAATTTTAAACTTTTAAAGAATTGAAATTCATTACTTTAGTTCTATTTGTAACTACGAGTAGTATTTCACATTTTTGTGTCGTTCATTGTTTAGTACAATTTTTCACATTAACTTATGAAATACTATAAATTGATCGTTTTGCTCCCTGAGATTGAAATTATACATAATTATGATATTAATTGATAAAATCATTACATTTTTTTTTAAAAACTTGGGCTGCATATTTTACTAAACAATTTTTTACTTATTTAATGCAATCATGAACGCAGTATTCAGATAAGTAACAACTAAAACCTCAAGCCAAATTTGGCGAAATTCCTTATCGAAAGAGGAGCACTGAGACCATATGAGCTGTGGTAACCAGATCCGTTAAGCGGCCTAAACTTTATGGTGATACCTTGACCCCTTCTGGGGCCTTCGGTCCCTTATGTCACCTTCTACTGGGCGCCGCTGGTTTTTAGGGAGAAAAAGCATTGTCGGCTCTTTATCCATAGATAGGATGCTCTGTTTTAATTACGTTCTTAAAAAGGGGCTTAGGAATTTCTGAACATCCCTTTTCTTGTGTCATAATGACTTCATAATACAATAGTATGACCTTTTTTCCTTTGATGTATGCCGCCAGTTATTTGATAAAATAAGCGATGTATAAAGTATTAATTGTGTCTGATATTTGAAAAAGCATTTTTTTTTGCGTAAAAAACAATTTGGCCGAATTATTTTCATCTCGAAGAGTAAATATATTCTACTTAATATATATATAACTTCGAATAAGATCACATCTCTATATATATAAGAGAAAATGTGTGTGTGTGTGTGCACACACACACACATATTCCTTTTGTTAAATAAAGATCCACTCTAAGAACAGGGATTGCAAAAATCATCTCCCAAGCAGTAGGGGCAGTGGCGCACACAAGCCTAGGGGTCCGGACCCCCAAAGCCCTTGATTTTTTTTCCGATTGATTATAATTCTAAGTATATAGTACGTAAAATTTAATTAAATATTTGTTATTATAATTAATTAATATGTTATATTAATTAATGTTATTTTTTTTTAATTCAATTATTAGTTTTTACTGTTTTTTGTTCCCGAAAATCGACAAAATCAAAAGAGCATGATATAAGAATGGTGGACTTTCAACCCTGGACACCCCCTTGAAAAATTCCTGTGTGCGCTACTGAGTAGGGGGGAGGGGTCCGAAGGTGTTGTACACAAAAATTCTCGTTTTTGAACTGTTACACCTACCGACATGAAATTTTCGAAATATGTTTCTTTTATTGAGTAAAGATACGCCTAGAATAGGTTTTGCTTAAATCGAATTAAATGGTTGGCTTCGGAGGCGTTATAGATAAAAAAAATTCCCAATTTTTTTTAACAGTTAGACCTACAAATTGGAATTTTGCAAGCATTTTACTTTTGTTAAGTAGAAATCAGCCAAAAATGCGGTTTGACGAAATCAACTCCGAGGGTGGCTGCTGCAGGATCGTGAATGATAAATATACTTCTCTTACACAAGCCCTGTCATTTTAAATCAAGAAATGAGGGCTATAAAGATATATTTCAATACAATCCAAAATTTAATGTTTGTGTTTGGATAACAATGACCTAAAAAAATGTATAGTTTTAGAATGTCATGAAATACCTTGCGCGAGAGTGAGTGAGTGAATATTAACGTCGCACTGTTCAACTACACGAGGGCTTTTGGCGACGGATCTCGTCATTTTGAACCATGGTCAGGTGATGAGGACGACATCTGAGCTGGCACCCCTCTCCTAACTACCACACCACACCAACGGGAGGACGTTTAAGCTCTCGAAAGATTTAACGTGCATCGCACCCCTACACGGCGGGTCTTTAGTGGTACTGGGCTCAAACTCATGACACGCCATCCATGATCCGATACCTTGAATACTAGTCTACCGCGGCCGAAGTCTACTTTGCGAAGCGGGTGGGTTATGGCTAGTACAGTGGCGCACACAAGGGGGGTGTCCTAGGGGTCCGAACCCCCCCCCAAAGCCCTTGATTTTTTTCCTGATTGATTATAATTTTAAGTATATAATACGTAAAATTTAATTAAATATTTGTTTTTAATGATTAATTTTATTAACTAATACTAATTATTTATTCAATAATTAGTTTTTTACTGTTTTTTGTTCCCCAAAATCGACAAAATCGAAAAGAGCATGACACAAGAATGGTGGACTTTCGACCCTGGACCCCCCTTGGAAAATTTCTGAGTGCGCTACTGGGCTAGTATATACATAAGGGTCAAACAATAGGGATGTTAGATTTTGTATTTAAAAGTACAGATAATATTTTTTAGATTATATGTAAAAAAGTGCGAATTAAAATTCATAAAAGAGCAACAAAAAATGTATTTATTTTAAAGCACATCTATACCGATCGAAAATAGCTTTTGAGGATTACTTATGATATTAATAAAATTAATCTTTAAAAAATTTTTTTCAATCTCAAAAACCAAAAAGGGGGGTGGGGGGGTATCCTAGTAAAATGAATGCCATTTTAATTGTAACACAAAATAAAAAATTGTTTTCTAATTCTCCTTTTCATTATTCTTTTATTTGGTTGTTTTGCATTCGTCAGTCTACAAATATCTTTGATTTCTTTGAGACGTACATTATTTGTAAAAGCTGTAAACATTATGAGTTTCATAATAACGGGCTCAATTCATAACGGTCACATTAAAAAAGACAAATACATGATCTCCATTGAATTCAAAACAGATATCAAACAAATTGTACTTGTTGTTCTATTTGAAAAACTTAGGTAAAATTTCAGATATCATAATTAGATAAAAATGTTAAAATGTTATAAAAAAATAAATTTCATCAAAAGATTTTAAAATTAAAAAAAAAATCCTATTTTATGCATACACTTTTAAATTAAATGCATTTTGTCTAACTATGTGCATTATTGTTGTTGACAATTTTTTTTTTTTTTTAAGAAAAAGTTTCTGTAAAGATCAAAAGTTAGCAACAACGAATCGCATGAACTGATTACCTGGAAACACTTGATTACTTTTATCGTGTGACTATGACATCACATGAGATTTTGAACTAATTAGCTAAAAACACGTGGTTATCATATATTATCATGTGACTATTAAGTCACATGAATTGAGCCCATTATTAAGGTATCCGACTACGCTCGGAACCGTGATTTTGCAAAAGCGTATAAATGAATAATATTTACGATATTTAGTGTTACTTAGATTAAAAAACGTATATAAAATTGTTTTAAGAATATTATTACAATAAAAAAATATTTAAGTACAGTATTTTGACAAAAAATGAACATAAAATGACCCATTTTCAAAATATTCTGTTTTTTATGAAAATGCTTCTATTATAATAATATTTTTCCCTTTGTCTTAGCCGATCTCTGACAGAAGCTGAACTAGAATTTTGAAATATATAACTTAGAAGTGGAATTATCCATATTTTACGACAACAGAGGGGAGAAATTTTAAGTAAAAAAACGTTGATAGCTATTTTAATTGGCAGTAACTCTGAAAATAATGTGAATTTTTCAAAAGTCCTAGTTCAGACTCTCTGGAGAAGTCCTTATTTTATATAAGCACAAAATATTATTATTATAGAAGCATTTTATTAAAAGGAGAACCTTTTAAAAAGGTTATCTGAGAATTTTTGCCAAAAAATTGTATTTAAATAATTTTTTTGTCATAATGTCCTTAAAACAATTTTATACATGTATTCTAATCTAAGTGACATTAAATATCATGAAAATGATCCATTTATGGGTTTTTAAAAAACACGGTTCCGGGAAAGTAATGGATACCTTTAAAAAGAGCCCATTATTAGACTTTGAAACCAGAGACGTCTTAAGGTGCAACTGGGCCCCCGTTTCTGCTCTTTTACTCTGTTTTTGATAAGATCATGAACTGGATAATTTTAATGGTCAAATATTATTCCCGTAAATATTCTCCGAAAAAAGGGAACTTCAAATTGCATGTCAACTGGCAAAAGTGGTAAGACTGTATTATTGTGATTCATATGTGATTCGTTGTACGTGTCTAGGCCTAGGCTTAAAACCATAAACAATTATTCAACTCCTTTAGTCGAAATGCGATTATCGGTTGAGCTGGTTTGTGCCTAGAGTTTTGAGATTGTGAGTCAAGTGCACATTTATTTGTTTCAAATTATCGTTTGAACGAGCATTTGACAATGCATGCTGTACACTGTCTACTTTTAAAGATTTCAGGTAGGGCCTACTTTAGCACAGGGTCCCAGGGCCTCAAAAATCTTGATTTATCTAGGCCCAGGGCCTCAAAGAGTATTAAGTCGTCCCTGTTTGAAACTATAACTTTCAATAAATACCACAAACCAATTGTAATTTTGCACAGATTTCAAATTCAAAAAAAATATACATAAGTTTTTGTTTATTTATATATTTTTTCAGTTTAGCAACATTAATAGCATTTCAAATTTAGAGTCAAGGAGTATCGAAAACAGCTGTGGGCCATGTTTGAACTCATAAATCGTATCGCTTAATGTCCATTGCTTGTTTGTCCCAAGAGTGTGAGTTGAGTCATCTCCTATCTTCTGTGTTGTATCTTGTAACTTTTGTGTTATCGTGCAACCACCTACAGTGAGAGGTTATCGTCGGCATACGCCAGGACAGTCGCCCCCAAGACGTTGTGTTGGGGGTGAGGTAAGCAGCAGACACTTTATGGGACTTATTGTCAGCAGAACCATTTCAGGAATACCCTTTTAGCTCGTAACTAACTCCGAAAACTACAGAAAAAAATTGTTGTGGGTGGCAGAAACAGACCCCCTACGTTGATAGATACCCCCGTAACGTTCAGAGGTCAACCTCACCCTATTCTCAAATTTCCGAATCCTATCAAAGATTGTGCAATAACTTGTGGGTTGAGATAGTTTTAATGAGCATTGTTGACGGAGTTTTCTCTGGAAAAAGTTCTTCTCTAAGTTATGATTTGTTTACCAGATTACTTGTTGAATTTCTTGTGACCTAAATAGCAGCAACCAATTATTATTCCCTAGACCAGTCTAATCCTTGTTAAAACCTTTTTCGAAAAATTAAGTTGGTTTTCTTATTTTTTTCTACTTGCAAGTTAAGAAACCTTGAAAACGATTTGAGAACTTTAGAATCTGAAAGGGGGAAAAAAATGGACAAAGACAAACAAATCTTCAGTATATATAATTATAAATATTGTAATGATTCATTTTACTTACATGTGTGTGTGTGTGTGCCCCCTTTTTTAAAAAAAAAGTTAAATCATACACAAGTTCAGAAAATAGTTGAATAGTATGTTTAATATCATTCAAACTGAATACATTAACGTCTTTTATCTTTTTTTTCGCAAATAAATTGTTTTCTGAAAAGAAAAATTAATCTGTCATCTTTTTTATAAACAGTATAACTAAAAAAGAAAATCCACTTATTTCTGAATGTACTTACTTCAGCTTTTTCTTCAATGTTTAATTATCAAGATAAAATTTCAGCTGTATCATCAAATATATGATCTAATTACACAGATAATCATAATAGAGCGTATATGTAATGGGGTATAATATTCATTGAGCATGTATTGAGCTCATATCGCAATTATCAAAATTAGTAAAGACCAACCGTCCTCCATTAGGGAGGACGGTCCTCCTCTTGTAGGCCCTGTCCTTCCTCGAAAAGTGTCCTCCTACTTGTCCTCCTTTTCAATATTTTGAAACTGATCGATTAATCTCTGTATTCAGAAATGCACCAAACTTGTTTCCAGTATGTCGAAGAATGGTCTGAAACAAATATCACAGGAAATAGTTTTCAATTTTTTTTGACTTCATCACAAGTAAATTGGGCTGATATAGAAAATTGTGTTGATTTTTTATCAAAAAGAAAGAAAAAAGAAAATGCCTGATATTAAAATCTTTGACAATGATCTGAAGAAATTGGAAGACTGAATGTATATTTAAATTATAATAAATTGAAACAAATGGAAAATCAACATGCTGAAATTGATAAAAGATTGGTTGAAATACTTAACCATTTCAAAAATGAACATATTCCTAATGAAAATTTAGTAATTCTTTTTGAATTTACGTTGTGCTGCCCTGGAACTAATGCACCAGTTGCAAGAGTCTTTTCAGTTCGTAATTTTTGGACAAGTGAGAAATCAAGATTGAATATTGATATTTTAGCTTGAGTACTTACAGTAAAGATGAAGGATATGTTTTGCTGCGACAAACAAAACAAACAAAAAAACAAACAAAAAATTCATTCAATGAGAAAATACTCGTTTAAATAATTAAAAGGGATGTAAGTATAATAAGCGTGTTTTTGTTTGAATTAATAAAATGTTTCATATATTTACGTTGTAACATTTTCTTCAATTTTTTGTCCTTTTTATATTAAAAAACTGGTCTCCTTAAAATTAGGTCACTTTTGAAAGGATTAATTTCAGAAGCTCTAGTACAAGGGTTTCCAACCCAACAATTTTATATGGATTACACTATAAAATTTCAATGTCAGTTAATGATACAAACTAATTAAGAAACGCAATAACTGACAACATTATTACACGGTGCATTTTAACTATAATTAATGATACGTCCTAAAAACTTACAACAGGCAGGCAACCTGAGATAGAAATTCACATAATGAAATTAAACATTATACTAATGAGGTTTATGCGAAGGGACTTTTTCCATTGACAGTTCTTTGCAGTTGCGGATCAAGTTTACTCGCGGAAATTATCATCGGCAACTTCAAATGCTCATCAGTTAACTTGGATCTGTACATATTTGTTGCATGTTTCATATTTTGGTGAATATTTTTCTACGTAGATAGAAAGTTTCAAAATCAAGAGAGACAAAAAAAAGAAGAAGAAAAAAAGAAAGTAAATAAATCGATTAAACTGTGTAGGTGGAAGTCTGATAAAATTCCAGAAAAGATAAGTTTAAAAATATAACTGCTCTGGAAATTAATAATTTCATTTGAAGTTCTGTGAGAGAGAGAAGCAAGAATTTTCAAAATTCTTGGTATCGTTAATTCGGTTCGTTTATTGTATAAAACACGCATTGGCGCACGCAGACTTTTTATAGACGAGGGGGAGGGATTATATTCTAAAAACACTTATGCGAAAGGGCCGAGAGAGAGGCATAATCTCCAGTGGTGCACACAAGGGAGGGTGTCCTAGAGGTCGGAACATCCCCTAATAACCCTTGATTTTTTTTTTCGATTGGCTATAATCCCGTGTATATATTACTTAAAATTTATAATTATGTATTTGTTATTAATAATTAAATTTATTATTTAATGCTAATTATTCATTTAATAATTAATTTTGTATTGTTTTTCTTCCCCCAAATCGACAAAATCAAAAGAATATGTTGGTCGGCGTATTGAAGCATGATACCAAAATGGTGGACTTTCGACCCAGGCCCCTCCCTTGAAAAATTTTTGTGTCGCTACTGATAATCTCTACGATAAAAAATAAAAATCTGTTGCTCATTGATAAGGGGAGGGGGGAGCTGATTGAACTTCAACAATCGACCCTTGTGTTCACCACTGAAAACATATAATCTGCCCGTGTAATATATATATTCCAAAGTTTCTTCATCCAATAAATTTATCTGTAAAGTTCATAATATTAGAGCATACAATTTTCATCAGAGGAAAATGCACCAGGTACCACAGGTGCATTAAATATTCAAAAATACTTATTTCGTTTGGAAAAATCCTAAGGTACTTTAAAATTTTGACCTCAGATGTCGAGTAAAATTGTTTCAAATTCCAAAGAACCAGAAAAGCAAAATCATTTATTTGATGCGATCAACGATGAAGGTCAAAAACAGGGGTTGGCAAAGTATGGCACGTGGTGCAATTCTTAGTGAAACTCTACACCGCTCTACAAATTTGCCAATTTATGAATAAAGTTGATACACTGGTGTGCAAAACTTAAGCAACAGGTAGGTTTATTGCCATAACTTCACGAAAAATCATCTGAGAGACATGAAATTCTGAAATGAGGGAGAGTATTATGTACGTAAAGGATGACGAAAGCATCGGTGCTGAAAAAGGAATACAACGCATACGGTATGGAATCAAACAAAAACAAGCTTTATTGAACGCATAGTATCGTGACTCATGATTGTCTATCCAACAGGAAGAACAACAAGCAGATGTTCCTTAATATGGTATATGCCCCCCCCTTACTACAATGGTTGCTTTGCACCGTCTCCGCATACTCAGAACCAGCTGGTGCAACATTTCTTGAGGTAGGAGTGCCCATTCCTCAATCAACATCTGTTGAGTTGTTGGTTGTACTCCGGATGATGTGAGCGTTTTCAATAGTCTCCCCAAAGCATCCCACATGTTCGATGGGATTTAAATCTGTGGGAGCACGCTGGCCAATCCATTCGAGTGATATCTTCACTTTCCAGCAGCTCCTCAACAGCAAGAGTGCGATGTGGCAGTGCATTGTCATCCATTAAGATGAAGTCTCGGGCCAGGCACCTCGGAAAAGATGCAGATGGGGAAGAAGTACCTCCTCACAATAGCGATCCCCGGTTACAGACCCTCTGTCGAAAATGGGAAGCTCAGTTCCGCCGTTCAGCATAATGCCAACCCTGACAAGAACTCCAGGACCACCGTAACGATGTTTTTCCTTGATGTTACTGGGATAAAACCGGGTCCCGATCTCTCTCCAAATCAAAACGCGTTGAGAATCGCTTCTGGTACTGAACCGACTTCATCCGTAAAGAGAACACGACTCCTTTGGGATCAGTTGTCCAGTTTTTGTGCTCTCTGTCCCACTGTAAACGGTGGCCATCTTTCAACGGGAGGCAGCGTTCAGGACGGCGGGTGAACAGGCCCCCTTTGTGAAGGCGTCTGGCCACAGTAAACCGCTACACTTGTCGACCTGTTGCTGTACAGAGTTTCTGGGCAATCGCGCTTGCTGACTGCTGTCGATTTTTTTCGCCTGCAGGATGATATATCGGTCATCCCCTGCAGTTGTCGTCCTCGGGCGGCCACACCAACATTTCTAACAGCTGTACCTGTGGTTTGGAACGCTTTCCAAGCGCGCGAAACGACCTTTTTTTGATTCCGAATTCTGCAGCTACACTGGTGACAGTACGCCCCTCCTCCAGCCTTCCGATCATTCTTCCACGTGTGAAGTCATCCAGATGATTTCTTCTAGCCATATTTCACGAACTGACTCACTGGCACTTGCAGAGAATATGGTGAATTGCGTCTCCGTCCTTCATTTCATTCTACTGTTGAGCAGCGCGCCGACATCACGCGTTTTGCGTACGCTCACATCGCTTCTGACGTTTTGTTCCTGATATTTGCATACGCATGACGTTTCTACTGACTTACGTGTTCCCTCTACTGATCTCCAGACCTCCTTTTCTGCAATTTCATGGCTATCTGCTAAATTTTTACATTGTTGCTTAAGTTTTGCACACCAGTGTAGTTTTGAAATGAAGTTTATTCAATTAATTTCAGAATTATGGAAAGAAAAATTTACGGAATTATTTAAAAATCTGGAAGATAACTCTAAGGATAAATGGACAGATATTTTAAGTTGTTGGAAGTCATTTCTGGAGAGATTTAATTGTTTGAAGAAAAATTGAATGTGCTCTGCTTTCTGCTTTTAGTTCTGCATATCTATGTGAACAAGTCTTTTCTGATATGAAAAGAATTTTGAATCTACTAAGTTGTTTAACAATTTTGTGGAGTCAATTGAACATTCAGAATGATGTGAAATATTTAAGTCACAAATTATATAAAATAGAGAGATAGCAGCGACAAAAAATTAGCATTAAAATATTTAACTATATTGAAGGAAAATGCTTATGTTTTGTGTGTGTTTCTTAGTTTAATAATTAAGTTTAAAATATACATACCGTAAAATCCGGTGTATTATACGCACTTTGAACACAAAAAATGAGATCGAAATACAAGGGTACGCGTTATACTCCGGGTATAAAAACGATAGCCTTAAATATAACAAAAGAAATAAGCGTAAAATAAATTTTATTTCTATGCATATTGAAATACTGTTTATTTAAAAGAAATGAGAGATATACCTTATGGACTAAAAGAGTTCTAGTTCTAGAAATATACTATTATTTCAGAAGTCTGGAATAGTATCTCGAATAAATGACTTCAAAACATAAGAACATTGTACACGATCAATTCAGATTTTTTCGAAAGAAACAGAATGTGCTTTACACGGCGAACATACCTAAAAATTAAAAAATGCAGCTTGAAAGTATAGGTGCGTGTTATACGCAGGATTTTACCGTAATACCAAAATATATGTACCCTTTTAATTTTTTACTTATGTTGTAGAAAGTTACATTTTATGTTTATTTTTGTGTTAATAAATAGATTTAAACACGATGCATAATTAATATATAATAAAACTCTAAATGTGAATTCTTGACTTCTATCCCCAACTCTACATACATTGCCGCGGGAATCGATTTATTTCAAATACCGAGTGGGCAAAAAGTCCGTTTAAACTTTAAAAGTTTATAAAACCCGGAAAATTAAACAAAATAAAAAATGGTTTGCAGATTTAGCATCGATAAGTCACGGGATTTTTTTTAAGATAAGGAAGAAAAAAACCTGTCGACAGATGGCACTGGTACAAACGACCGAGTTGGAAATGTGCAAATGAGACAGGCGATTACAAATACTGATCTTGATCCATATCCAGTAACACACACAGGAATTTTCCAATGGGGAGGGGGTCCAGGGACGAAAGTTCACCATTCTTGTATAATGCTTCTTTTGATTTTGTCGATTTTGGGGGACAAAAAACAGTAAAAAACTAATTGTATAAATAATTAGTATTAATTAATAAAATTAATCATTAATAACAAATATTTAATTAAATTTTACGTATTATATACTTAAAATTATAATCAATCCGACAAACATCAAAAGCTTTGGGGGGTCCGGACCCCTAGGACCCCCCCTTGTGTGCGCCACTGTCCAGATCTAATTCTCCGTTGCATACCAACTAATGGAACAAGGATGCTGAGTGAGAAAGACAAAGCTTTGTTGGTGAAGCTATTTTTCATGGACAAGGAATCAGCGACTGTTGCACTGCTCCTTCAGAAAAATGTGAAGACTGGAAAAAGGCCTTCACAACAGTGGTACGCCTCATAAAGCTTGTTCAGCGATTTGAGAAAACTGGATCGCTCGAGGATCGTGTAAGATCCGTATGACCAAGTCTAAGAATCATTAGCAAACGTTGCTAGTTTACATGGCCTCCTCAGTCTTCAGATCTGACTCCAGTAGACTTTTGGCTGCGGGGTTATTAAAATTCCCGGGTGTATTGATCTCGTCCATCCAATCTGTCGGAATTGAAAGATACGATCCACCGAGAGCTGTCATGTATACAGGCGGATATTCTGCCGTTGCTGGATTTGTGACACATTTGGAATGTGTCATCCCTTGTGGTGGTGGATACGTGGAACACATGCTGCTGTAATACATGATTTGGTAAAGTTATTTCTGTTATTTGCGTGCTTTTCTTTCAATTATGTACGAAACGCCACCTATCGGTTGATATTTGAGTTTTTTTCTTATCTTAAAAAAATCCTGTGACTTATCGATGCTAAACCTACAAACCGTTTTTTTATTTTATTTAATTTTCTGGGTTTTATAAACTGCTAAAGTTTATACGAACTTTTTGGCCCAACCGGTATTTCCCACTGTATGGCACTGTAATGATTTCACACAGCTCTGGGATAAACTATTTATTTCTCAGTAAGTAAATCATCAAAAAAATAAATAAATAAATAATAAAATTAGAATATTCTTTCACAATTCAATAGCAAAAGGGTCCACAGATTTCGAGTCTCTTTGGCTGCAATGTCTCTTATCTCTCTCGCATAAAATAATGACGTAAAGCAGCTCGCTAGAGAGAGAAAGGTCCTATACACAGGATACGTAAACAGGGTTCACTCTCGGTATTTCCACACCGAGTCTAGGTGAGTTCGCTGGCTCCAAATTCACCGTGCTCCTTCGCAATTTCTACCGTTCCGAAATCCGCCTTACTTAGCGGATCAAGTATCGCTTTCTTTCGTTGATCAGGACTCAGACCGTTACCGGATCTTCCCGTTTGGAGACCGCCGTACTTCGCGGGCTCGCTATCGCTTTTCCCTCTCGCTGAAAGGGACCACACCCGGCTCCCTCAAAATCCAGTCTTCTTCTGGACTCTCTCGCTCTCCTTATATCCTCTATATCTCTCCTAATCCTCCTTCTGTGATCTCTTGTTCTTTTGTCGCCCCTGTTGGTCTCGGCTCCCTTGATCTTTTATTTTTCTGTCACCTCAGTCGGTCTCGATTTCCTTGATCTCTTGTTCTCCTGCCTCCCCTGTCGAACTCAGCCCATCTGATTTCTCGCCCAATGGGCACCGATAGCTGGGTGCACATTGTAAGTTTTCAGACGCGTCGTCGTCACCGAATGGCGGGAAAACGAAAACACAATGTTATGGCATCTCTTTTTGACAGTCCGGACAGCCTGGGAAAAAGGGTCCGAAACTTTGACCACCCAGTTACGAAATTCTTTCCCAGCAATTAGGGAAATGTCTGGAATTTTCGCAACATCTGTCGGCAAGGGGTCTGTTAGCAAATAGGGGAAGAGACCAGCTTCGTCACAGCACCCTAAATCCTATTAGTGGATTGGCTTGGCACGCCACAGCCTGTTCAAAACCTTTGTGGTGAGAACGAGACATTTATCAAAAATATTAAGAAAGGAAATCAGAAGTCTATGTGAATGCTATATGTTAAATACGAGTGTATACAATGTGTTAAATAAAATGAATGAATATAAAACAGCATATATTTATGTTAAATGGATGAATGATGTAAGTATAAATATTTTATGTTTAATATATAAATGCAAATGTACATATGTAAAAATTTGTTCAGTTTGAGTTTTTATCACTTTTTGTAGGGTTTTTTAGAATTAAATCTCGTTGGAGTACCTATCCCTGTCGGACTTCAACCTCCAATCTTTGGTTTGAATGACTGTGAAGTTGTTTACACTTTGCCCACTGATAGTTCAAAATACATTTACGCAAAAATATGAGAGTTAAATTTCAAGAATCACTTTCAGATAAATAAAGTAAGTTACTTCGTTATCATAATAATAAGTTAAAAAAATTAAGCTTTTTATTTCATCTCACATGATTTTTTATTAACATGGAACACATCCTCATTTTTCAGTTCCTACTATTAGTTCACACTTCTCCCTATATATATATGTGTGTGTGTGTGTGTGTGTGTGTATCTTGTTCAAATTTTCAATCTTAATAAAACACTTCTTATTCATTCACTCAAGTACAAATACATTTTTTTTAAACTTGTAGTGTTAATGTTAATACATTTATTCAAATATTAGTTCTTTAATTAAATGTAATTAATGATTAAATAGTAAAAAACAAAAATAATAGTCCAGCACCATATATAAAAAGGAAAATAACTCGTTGTGTCCCTATTGCGCAAAGGATAGCACGTTGGATCTGTAATCCAAGGGTCGTGGGTACGAATCCTACCTGGGATGGTCTAATTTCTGAGAATGTGATATATGAATGAATAAATAGTAACAAACCAAAATAATAGTCCAACACCATATGTAATGGAAAATCGCTTTCTACTTTGTCTCTTAATATTGTGACTCTGTCTTATGTATGTACATATTTATATTAATTGTAATTATTTAATAAAAAGTGACTAAAATAAAATTTTCCTTTGTTGACCTAAAGTAGGAACTAACTTCAAAAAATTTTTTTAATTACTTGTGTCACACTAAACAAATCGCATCTTTTTGAACGAGTTGTATAATAAAATCATTTTTGAGAGCCATCTTTCTGAGTTTAGGGAACTCTTTATGTTCTTTACATTAGAAACTTTGGATACGACATTCAGCAGTGTTATTTTGAAATAATTTTTGTTTTTTAAATTTAAGAATTATGGTAAATTCAGGTAACAAAATTTATGAGTTTAGCTTTTTATATATACTTTATAAATTTTATAAACCAGTAATAGCCCCATCCTATGATGATCGTTTTGACAGGGATGGTTAAGATACTCGTTTTCGAATCGGAAGGTGCCCAGTTCTAATCTTCTTTCATATGAAACGAAGCACGTGATTGCCAATTCAGTGCATACGACACATGCGAAATTTGGCGAGTTATCTTGAACGTTGACGATTGTTGGTAATACAATACCCAATTTGAACGGTCTTATTAAGTGGGGCACACCGGTACTTCTTATTAATTCCTCCCGACATCCAAAAGGTAACGCCCCCAGATATCAATCCCTATGTTTTCAATTTTTTCAAACTTTTCATTCTGAACCTATTAATAGTTTTGTGGCTATATTTTCCTATATATTACTCGCCAATGGCATGAGATTAATGCTTAAGTTCCGGCATATTTTTCACTCTTAGATCGTTACTTCGAGATTAATCCTAGATCACTTCCAAAAACTGAGTCATAACTCTTTGGAAGCATCGATGAGGAAGGTTATTACATTTGTAAATCAGGTTGAATTACTTGAGTACTTATGTATTATATCATCGACCTGGTGCTTTTATCGTTATTATTATTATTATGTTTTTGAACATGCACAGGAACGGTTTTCCATTATTCTCTGTGCATAATCTCGGCATTGATTGGCGTCTTTTGATTGGAGGAAACTAGTCGACAGTATACGCAAGCTGAAATCTCGTACCAGAACTTTTTTTAGTTATATTTCATGATATACAGCAGGGGTTTCCCCAAATTTTTTTTTGTTTCTAGCCCCCTTGCCATGTTTTCTGTTTGGGTAGCCCCCGCTTCCCTAATATTGAATTTTGCAGATTTCCAATTTAAATGTCTTTTTGACAGCTGGTATATCACTTACTTTAAACTATTTAAATTTCTAACTGAAGTGAAGTATGGTGTTTAAAACTTAAGAAAAAACACGTTAATTAAATTAAAAAATTTGATTAATACAAAAATAAATGAGCAACAAAAAATGTTTTAAAGAGAGGAATAAATATGGTGTTCAAAAAAATTTTTCAACATTTGGAGTCAATTTGTAGGTTTAAACCCCCTAAACCTCCTCGGTTATAATTCAGAACTTATTTCTCCTGTTTTTTTTTTTTGGAATTAAAAACCATGCTAAAAAAAATTTAAAAAAATTTGCTTACGATACCATAATTGGTGATAAATGACAGGTATGTTTTTTTAAATTTAAAAATTAAAATTAGTAAATCTTTAAATAGATAAACCTGTTTCCCCCCCGGGACTAAATTTTTTTTTTTAAACTAAAATCATAGGTTTTTAATAGACCCAAATCGTAAACCCCCGTTACACCTCATGGCCCCCTAAATTATTTTTCATGTGGCCCCCCTTGCGGGTCTATTGCCCCTTTGGGAATCACTGGTATACAGTATGATTTTTTTAAAGATTATATCGTAAATTTTTTTTTAAGTATGTCAATCTTATAAAAAATATTTGATTTTTTTTAATAAAACTGGAATAAATTTCAAAACATGAAGGCATGACACAAATCGACATCAAATCATTGAAGACTGAAATATGTAAAAACCGTTTAAACTGTCCACCTAGAAAATCTTTATTACTTTTGTGTGCTGGTGCTCTAGTAAAGAATATGTTCCACGATTTAGGAGTGGTATGTAAATGTTCACACTGCATTTAATTTTAGTTTTCGATTATTCCAAAATAAATAAGTAAATAAATAAAATACCCTCCATATAAACATAGCATACGTTTATATAAAAACTACTAAATTTCCTTTTAAAATTTTCCTTTATCTGTTTTTAAAAAAAAAACAAGGCACGCTATTCAATTCAAAAGTTTTCTTTTCTTGTCTGTCATATTTGCGAAACAGAATGCCAGCATTAATTACTACATACACATTCATTTTTTTTTATAAAAAACCGGACATTTTCCCGAAACAGAGAAGCCAGTCAAAATTTTCTAACAGTTTATCCGTCGCGGTCCATTCAGAACCAATTATGGTGGTCTGCTGTGAAACATCAACCGTATCTAGTGTCCCCAGTGGCTGTTCGTGATGACGCAACTGCTCGATGACAACGTGATTGGGGGGCCGAGAGGGGGGTGTACCAGGGGTGCATGATGACACGTCGCTCGTAATTTCCATCTCGCAGAAAACCATCCCCGGATTAATGTAGATCGTCTGCCAAATCGGAGCGCGTTGACAGATTGTACGGGCTATAAGGTTATCTGATAATAGAGGCTTTATCTCCACTTTGGAGATTTTTGTCCATTAATCTGTGGCTTTTTTTGCAGCAGAAAGAATGTTGATATACATCATTCATCTAGTGAAATGGAAGCATGAGAGAAAGAGGCTTTTAGCAGAAGATCCAAAGAGAAAAAATTTTTAAACAAAGAATTTCATAATTAGTCGTGGCGGCTTGTTGATGAGTTAATAGTCGGTTTCGATTGTTTTAAGCTAGTTTGGGTAATTGAATACGTTTTAGTTTACTGGTTATTATATCACATCAATTTTTTTAATTTTTTATTTTAGGAGTATAACCTAATATTAGGGATGTTTTAAAAGTGAGATACCTAAAAGCTTTATTTGAGGGGAACCTCAGAAAAATGCATCAAAATTAAAATTTTAGAGTTGAATTATTATTCAATATTTTTTAAAGTTTAAATTGCTTTAATTACTTCAATCTTTTCTTCGAAGAATTTTAATGTTTTATATGTAAAAGGTAGTTTTCGTATGAATCAGTGGCGTACACAAGGGGGGGCCGCTGATCCGGACCCCTCCCCATCACCCTTGATTTTTTTTCCCGATTGATTATAATCCTGTGTATATAGTACGAAAATTTAATTAAGGATTCGTTATTAATAATTTACTTTATTAATTAATGTTAATTACGTATTTAATAATTTATTTTTTACTTTTTTTTTATTTTCAACAATTGAAATAATATGTTTGGAGGCATACTGAGAATGATGGACTTACGACCCTCACCCCCAAAGTGAAAAAATTCCTGTGTGTGCCACTGGTATGAGTGATTTATCCATGGCTACAAATTCTGGTAAAATCTTATTTTAACTACACCTTTGGGAAAGAAGAAAAACAAACTATGCCAAACTGCACCAGCAGTTAGTTACCTTTTTCTGTAATGGACATCTATTTAGTCTGAGAATAATAATTCACCAATTTGGCGATTAATAAAGGCGCTACGATAAATAAAGGTACTCATTTTCATATGAGTCTTCATCCATGTCCACAAATTCTGGAGAAATCCCATTTTAGGCCATACCATTTGGAAAGAAGAAAAACCAATTATGACAAATTGCACCAGCAGCTCATTTTTCTGTATTAGACTTCTGTCTAATAAGAGGATAATAATTCGCCAGGTTGGCGTTAAATGAAAGTGCAAAAATGTTAAAATGAGATCCAACCCAAATTCTACAAGAAATATTAAGTTATGATAAACCCATAACTTACTTCTGAATTAAGTAACGTATCTGGGATTTTTCAATGTTTGTAAAAAGAAAATGATGCTTCAAATGAATCGATTTCTAACACCCACGTAACTCATCCCCTCTCATATAATTGTGCTATTGTCCATTTTTAATAATCAAAATGATAATATTTGTATACCTTGTCTAGTACAGGAGAATCACAAATTTCTAAATTCACAATCTGCCTTTTTTCGCTACAGTTACGGACAATTACTCGTCGGGCACCATCCAGAAATGTTATTCGTCAGTGCCAGAACTGTGGGTACCTTTTTACCATTAGAAGCCACATTTTAATAAGACAGTAATAAGGGAGGTACCAATAAAAGAAAAAAAAACACGCACACTGCAGAGTAAGTATAACAATAATAGCTATATAATTACTAACAAGGTACGAGTTTGACAAACGACAAACCATAATCGTTCTTTTTTAGACATAAATAGTAAGAAAATAATTTTTGTCTAGAGATGAGAGAAAACATGTCAGGTAGTGTGTTGTCGTTTTGCACTTGCTGTGTTCTATCGTATGAAATGTGCAAGAGGTTATAACCAACAGTAATCATTAAGGCTTACATTTATACCATTTTTTTTTATTTAGTTCTATACATCTACGGGCATAAAGGCAACACAAGTCACTCATGGAGATTGCACGTTCCCCTCAATGGTCAACGCCACGCCAGGTGACAGTTCACATTGTGATGTCGGCTCAATTGTCGAACACTCCCTGACAATACTTGTCAAGTTTGGTGAACTGGGTGACCGGGATGCTCAAATGGGACGTTGTATCTTACAAAAAAGACCGGGTATTCCTCTCTCATGCCAGGGGAAAACAGATGTGACTTGATTCTGAAAACGGTTTTGATGTTGCCACACCTTTTAATTCGACAACACCCAGACGATTTTAGTGTCAGCTATCTATAGAAAGAACGCTTCCGAAAACCGTTTTCTTTGTTGGGTCACCCTCGCACATGTGCTCCGCGAACTATTTGAAAGAAAAATAATGTCGGCCTATCGTGATAAAGACATACCCTCAGTGTCAAAGTGACAGGGTGACTTAAACCCCTCCAGATGGTTTACTAAGTACGGCGTCGGAGTTGGTTTCAGACGCGCTGACCTATTGTCTCCAAGCACCAATGGAGTTGGGTCTAAAGACGAGGTGGGCCGTGTGCAGATCCGCTACACTCGCCAATCAGAGAGGATTGGAGAGGGAGAGAGGTCCGCCCAAGGGCTTCTTCAAGTCTCTTTCGCCAGGTCAACCTCAACGAATAATCTCAAGATTTATTTTGAAATTGTAATCGCTTCTTTTCCTGTACATATCCATCTTATCCACTCATTTTCGTCTACAAAGGGTATCAAGACTTTTCTCCCGTAGAGTGCATTGTTAATGTGAATATATTCTTAACCCCTTGTTCCGAAAAAGGATACTTTCTTTTAAGTGCATATATGTAATACATAACAGAATGCGAAAATGGAACAATTTTACTTTAATTTTCAATTTTTAAGTTTTTACACTATTTTTTATTTTATAATTGTGGAACACAAAACCCCTTAAATGTTTGCTTTTTATAAGTACACTCTGCATGCTATGAGGAATACTTACGAAAAAATTTCATGTTCGTACCTCTTTTTCAAACGGGTGAAGATTTTGTGTGTGTGCATATATATGTAGCCCCAGGGGTCAAGTGATAGCGTTTCACGCTTCCACACCACAGGTCCGGGTTCTATTCCCGGGTTGGGCAAGTTCGACTCAGCCTTTCATCCCTACTGCAGTGGGTCGATCAATGAGTACCAAGGTTGCTAGGGGACTTAAACACTGGGGGGTCTCGCTTCAGACTGACCACCTGATCGGGACATCTGCTCATGCACCTCAGCACCCAATGGTCGCGTTTACTTGCATGTGCACAGTAGGCCCTGGCCCTCATGGGGTGTTGCGCCACTGAGTTTGAGTTTGAGTGCATATATATATGCTAGGGGTGGCCAACCCGCGACATGCGGGCTATAGTGTGGCACGGCTTTGTAACAGTGGCACACGAAGACTTATTGAAAAATTAAATTGCCTTGGTAAATCTTGGTAAAAAATTCGAAAGATATTAATAAATATCAATTTCTTATAGTTTTATTCAAATGCGGCTGTCTCAGACAAAAAAAAATGAAACTATCAAAATTTATTTTAAATGCACTTAATTGAATTACGATAGAAAATTTTAATGTAGAAAATGCTCCTTCATTGTTGTGTGCGCTTGTTTTTCCAAGGAAGTGCATTCGTGAGATTTACTAATTTGAGGAAGCGTGCCTTAAAACAGTGATCCGCAACCCCCGGTCCGTGGATCAAATGGCGCCGGGCCGCCTAAAGAACATTAAACTATTGCCATTTTATTTAAAATGGTGCATTTTTCTCGGATTTGCACAAATTTCCACGAAATCACTTTATATTCATTTTTGGTGTAACTATGTTTTATTCTGAAGTCATATTTAAATGTAACTAAATTAAAATTGTTAAATCAAAACAATATAAAATATTAAACAATCAACGTGTCCCACCCTAAGCGGGCCGCGGTAAAATTATAAAACGTTGACCGGTCCGCACGATAAAAAGGTTACGGAACACTACTTTAAAATATCTGGAAGAAAACAATGAACTGCCCATAGAGAGTTTGATACTCAAAAATGCAGTTTGGCTTTGGGATTTAGCTTTTCTCGCCGATACCATGGGGCATTTAAAAAATTTTAATTTAAGATTACATGGAAAAGATTTTACTTTCCCGATACTATTGATTATATATCTTCTTTTATGAACAAACTTTTGCTTTATTTGTCTCGGTTTTAAGAAAAAAAAGATTAACACATTTCACAATAATGCTGCAACAATTTACCGTAGTTAATAACGCTGCAAGTTAGGATGGATTTAAAAATTTAATATCCATTTTTTAGGATTCTCTCCCGCCAACAGTAGTCTCAGACCTACAATCTCACTATAAGAATTAAAAATATCAGCAAATTAAAGATAGGAAGAAAAAAAATATCAGTGCCGTACGGTGTACTGACAAACCAGTTAAGGGATTAAATATTAAACGTTTAATCTTGAACCTTATTTACCGCATTATTATCGACTAATTACAGTGGTATAAACACTTGTACTATAAGTGAAAAACATGGAAAAACAAATCTGTCCATAAAGAAGAATATTCCAATTTTTTAAATTCATTGCTAACAGAGCAATTGCTTATTTTTTTGGCGAAACCCTTCTATACAATGGTGATCTGGAATCGCTTGTTCCAAAAACAGCCGCTTCATTAGTGGTAGTGTCGGTTCTATTTAAAAGACTAAAACGTTCTGATTTTGAGTGATTTATTTCTATTCTATTTTGGAGGAGTTACTCGAGTTCAAGAAAAGAGTTTTCCGAAAACCGTTTGCTTTATTTACAATCCCTTCAGAAAAAAATAAATTAAGACATTTGTTTCTCTTATTGAAAAAATTCTAGAACAATAATTTTTTAGTTCAACAACTTGTTTTCTAATTTACCAAAAAGTGGCTTTATTGTTTTATTTCTTATTTATCAAAGCAAGTATAAAAGTATGTAAAATGTTTTTGATGGCAAAAGCGTGGTTAACAAATGACAATATGAAATATGAATTGCACAAATTTTTCAAACTAATATGTTACATGAAATATGTTTTTCTATAAAACTGAGAGATTATTTTTGATGTAGTTCATAACATTGGTAACAGGAGATAAAGAAGCCAAAAAAAGTATTAATTACTCATTTTTCTATTTCCGCCCAATATCACAGTAATCGCCAAGTTGGATAAAAATAAAGGCGTGCACTAAAATAGGATCCATCTAGAAGTCAGAATTATTTGGGAATATAGGTATTAAAATAAAAATATACATAATGTTCAGTTTTTGATAAATTAAAATATCGTTTAATATAAAATCTAAAACATTTCTGCATTTCTTGCAACTGCGGAATTCTTTTCTCACACCTGTCATAGGGTAGCTTTAATGCTCAAAAGATTTATGTTTGTCATGAATTTTTTAAAATTTTGTTCAAAATATAAGAAAACTTAACACTTATAAATTTGTTAGACATTATTGCATTAATTTTAGGAACGTTATAATAGTCTCAAGGCCTTCTTTGTTTTAATTCTTCTTATTTTCGGCGTTTCTTAGAAGGATTTATACTATGCCATAAGAAATTTTCAAAATAGTTTTTAAGTAAATTCCTTAAATAATTTTTTTTTTTTGCAAATGTCATTCTTGTATTACTAAATTAATTTAAACTTTACATTCTTAAGGGACATATTATTGGAGGAGACATTTTTTGTAATTTTTTTTTTTAAAGATTTGGTTCTTATTAACACATTCGTATATATTACAAAATTTTATAGAAATTAGTGATTTTGTTCATAATTATAATAAAAGAAGTGGCCTAAAAGCGGCGGATGCCGACAGTAAATTAACGTCGATAATACTCACGAGAAATAAAACCTAAAATTCAAAACAAAATATTTTTAATTAACATTATACTAAAATAACAATGAATTTTTAAAGGTAAGTAGTTAAACAAAGGCACTTTAAGATAAACACATTTACAGAGGACTTTGGATATCCGCTCGGATTGGAATATTAAATATGATAGTAGAAAGGGCGCGACGAGCGACAATAAGGGGGTGTACAAGGTACCAACAACACATATGTCCCTAGTTTGCTCTAAGCCAGGGGTAGACGGACTTTTTTAGAGTACGGGCTACTTCCAATATTTTTAAGTTGTTGTGGTCCATCCAATGGCTTAAAATTGGCCCTTCTGTTTTAAAATTGTATGTATACTTTTCTTAACACTTGTTTTCGACATTGTATTCCTCTTTTAAAATATGACAGATTACTATTTTTACTACAAAAACACAAAATTGTCAAAAAAAACTACGAGTGACAGCTAGACCGTTTTGTTCGTGAACCTATTCAATGCTGCGAAAAGAACATACTTGAATCAATGAATCTAAAACCGAAGTATGTACTTAATTTGTTCGCTGCCAAGTCCCGTCCATCGCAGGACATGCTATCAACACGAAAACTCGAATCCGTAGAAGCATGCTGTCTCAATAGCCAATCCCGGGCTATCGCGCGAAGAGCTGAACCTCAACATTTATTCTCCCCTTCAGTCGGCGTTTGAGGAAAAATTCATTTATACGGCTAGTGATCTCTTTTTTCCCCTCTACAGGGTGGCATTGGTTTGAAGGTACATGTGCCCCAAAACCTCAAGTCAAGCACTTCTGACATGAAGGTAAAAAACTGTTTCATGTTCAAAACTTAACTAATGTACTTGTTGTTCTTTTGGGGTTAGAATCTGATTTAAGACCAACTTGAATTTCAATCGGAGTAAAGATGTTTGAAATTTTAAGTTGCTTCAAGATGCGGTAAACTTAAAATAGCCGTCGATCCAATGCTCATCTTTTAAAAAAAGCTTTTTGACCACCCATTACCCTTTTTAAGAGAAAGTTTCTGTAAAGGCTCAAACTAAGGCAACCCCAGGCGTGAACTATTGCTGGAAACACATATGATTTTATCGTGTGACTATGACTTCGTAGGAGTTGGATTATTGGCAAATCACGTGTTTCACTTACTTGTGTAAATGAAAATACAGTCAACATCCATTGTGAAAATCCTATTCTCCATTTTAGCGGGCTTTTGTGCTCCAAAAGTATGCTTCTTTTAGAATGCGTGTCTTAGGTTTTAGTAAAGCTTTCACCCACAAATGTCTTGGCGACCCATCGGTTGATAGTGATCAAACTTAATGCCCATTCCTGTTTTAGGCCCTTTCACACTTGGCAAATTCACTATTAAACTAAAAAAAAATAGCTAATTTTAAACTAATCGTTTAACACAAAATAAATTTAATTTCGTTCATTTTTTAAAAATTTATTTTAATTTACAAACTACTTGTTATTCTGCGAATATTTTCCAGCTTTTGCGATAAAAATTATTTTGAAAAAATCAATGTGAATTGATACACATTTAAAACTAAAGAATTTAGAATTTTAGATGGACCAAAAGTTAAAAGAAAAATCATTAGATTTTATATTACTTATATTTTTTCTGAAAATGGGATGTATCCAAAGAGTTCAAAGAGATATTGTACATGAAATAAATTTTAAAAATAATCTATAAATTAGAAAAAAAATGATTTTACCTTTTCAATAAAAATTTAAAGGTCTTTTCTTAAACAATATCCCTAAAAATTTTTTCTCTTTATTCGTGCTGTTCTGTATTAGCAGTATATGAAAACGGAATTATATGAGAATAAGACTAAATACATGCTTGCACTAAAAAACGTTTTAACAATTCCCACTTTAAAATTGAAGAGTACAATTTTGAAGTTGTTGACAATTTCACTTATGTAGGTTCTGAAATTAACAATAGGAACGCTTGTACTGCTAAAATCCAAAAGAGAATTACTATCGCTAATAGATGTCTTAATGGAATACGAAAATATATGAAAGCGAATTTAATCAAAAGAAAAACAGGAGTTCTATTGTATAAAAGTCTTTTAAGATCAGTATTAAAACTTATGCATGGGGGACTTGGTCCATGCCTCGAACCGATGACAATATGATATCTACGAAAGGAAGATTTTAAGATCATTTTTGGAGGAATTCAAGAAAATGAAACGTGCCGAAGATCGAAATTTCGAGTTCTATCTCTGATATAAAGAATCTGATGTGGTTAACTTCATTAAAATACAACGAATTAAATGGGCAGGTCACGTTGACAGAATGGACGAAGTCCGCACCACTAAAATGCCCAACCATTTAGCACACAGTGAATAAGTCCAAACATAAGATGGATCTGACGGCCTAGAAAAAGATCTCCTAGTTTTGAGAACTAAAAATTGGAGAACACTAGCAGGAAGACTGGCCTGGGAAAGGCTTCTTGAGACGGCCAATACCCATCCAGGCCACTGAGGAAGGAAGGAAGGAAAAGGGATACATAAACATATTTCCCAGCTACAGTATTGAGATATATACAAAAGAATTTCCTAATGATAAAGTCTATTAAAAAGAAAAAGAAATTATTAAATATATAGAAACCTGCAAGCTTAATTTGTAAGCGAATAAACAATGCAAATGTAATTAGAGATATTAAATATACAATTTATTTTAAAAAATCTAATGTAACTGTGCAAAAGGTCAAATAGGTTATAAATTGAAAAATACTCTAAAGCTATGTATTGTTTCGTTGAAAATAATCTCGCAATTTCTTTTTCGTATTGTTTAATTATTCTTGGCATTGTGAATTCGGCTTGTTTCCCTTTACAAACATTTTTAAATACTAATTTATTTTTCATGATTTATTGCTATAATTCGTTGCTTTTGTAAAGTTAAATCACTGTTGTTATTTAAAGAAACATTAAATTCATATTACTTTCTCACATATATTCAAAAATCATATATTAACTTTTATGTTAGTAATTTATTTGAAAATTTTATTAGTCATTCCATTTCATTTTTGTTAGATCAGTGGCGGACAGGCTTACCCAGGGGACGGGCTACTTCTAATTTTTTCACGGTGTTGCGGTCCACCCAGTGGCATAGGTACTGTGAGGCAAGAAAAAGGTTTACAATATTTATTATAACTGAATAATAAACACGGAATATGTGTACTTATTTACCTACATAACTAAAAAAAAAAAACTCACACTTTTAAAACCACGTTTGAGGCAAAACGCAAGATGCAGACAAAATAATAATAATAGCCATAAATAAAATAATATCAAATGATGTATTTGTTATCAAACAATTCAAATACTTTAAAATTAAAACATTAACACCTGAAGTTAATTCTCATAATTATAGTCGGTAGACGACTAAGTCTACATACTATCAGCCAATCTTGAATATTTCTTCGAATAATTACAAACTGCAAATCTTCAGGCGGTCACCCCAAAATGCCTTAGTGATCCACCGGTCGATCGCGATCGACTCAATGCCCACCTCTGTTTAGATCATTTTAACGATATTTACTTCTGTTATTCAAAAAAGGAGTTATTACTTCGTTTTATTATAAATTTATTTTTTCAGAAAAAAAAATGTAAACTTTGTAAAAAACATTTCAAAAATAAATTATTTTAAGGTAATTGTGAATAAAATAAAATAAAATAAAATTATGTGAACAATATCCGACATTTTCATGTTTAGTACACTGATTTTATATGAACTCACTACTATTTATAAAACCTTCAGTTTCAATTGCAGGTGCTGCCATCTTGTGCCTAAACTTTGAACTTTAAAAAACTAACCTTTTTTATATAAAGCCTTTAAGTTTAAAATTTCTTATAAAACTATAATACTTGAATTGTTTAATTTTCATACTGAAAATCAGATATTAAAATATTTACACGATTCTATTATTTAAGAGTTTTTATCAAAAATCAGATTAAATTGTAAAGATAAAATGAAAATGAATTAGTTCCTCTAAATCTCAATTACTTACAGTCGGCCTTTAAAAAATCAACAAATAATATAGATAAATGAAAAAAATATTTTATTGAAAGTTTTCGTAATAAAAAATTTCTTTTTAGCCTTTGTAATTTTAAAATGTAAGGTAATGTTCTTTGATAAGCATTTGATAATTTCTTAATTTGCATACTCACATAAAAAATTTTAGAGTTGTTTTTGACAATTTTTTAAACGCATGTTAATTAAATCTTATGTTTAGATGCATCGAAGATATCAACACGTTTCTGTTTCATAACTAAGTCGTGTATTCATATCACTGGCGTAGCTTGTCCTGAAAGGGTCCCGTATCAAAATTCCTTGGGGGACCCTTTTTGGTGGACTCTCAATATTTTACGATTTCTTCTTACATTTTTTGGAGCCCCGGATGCTTGGGGGCGCCGTATTATTGATAAGGCGGTTGCTACGCCCCTGATTCATATATATTATTGTTATAATTCAGTGTTAAATATTTTAATGGAAGAATGTTTTTATTTTGATTAGTAGATGGCAGCACTTATTGAATCGAAAACAAATATACGGTACAACATAAATTTTTTCAAAATCATAAATATATCCCTCGCGTTTCTTTAGAGTAAGAGACGTTAATTAAAAAAAATCAATATCATAAATCTTCTTCTTTATCTGTATTCAAAAAATTCATTGAAATATTATGTCATTGACATTTTATAAGATTTGAATTATATTTGAAGTATGATGGAGTCAAAGTACTAAAAATTATTAATATCTATAAAAGGATACGGTCAAAAATTGTATACCTCCTTTATTTTTTAAATTCTTTACTTCCTTAATCATATGTTGTAAATTCTATTTCCTTTCAATTATTTTAAATTAACTTTTTTCCCCATTCAGATATAGCTACTAACATGAAAAATGCTCTACAAGAAAAATATAATTGCCAAAGAAATAAGAAAAACTTCAAATCATATTATTGAATTTAAATATTTTTATATAATAGAATGGCTTAACATATATTTCAATTTTTTCAAATGAAACTTTTTTGATAGAAATATTGCACCTATTTTTTTTCCCCAAAAGAAAAAGGAAAACTAAATTATGCGATTAAAGGGGTATACATTTCTTAAATATATGTTATTATTTTTAAAAAAACTATTATATATATATATAAAATATATATATATATATATATATATATATATATATATATATATAATTTACTGAAGGTAAACAAACAAAATACATTCTCATACAATAAAAAGTAAAACACATTTATCTGATATAATACATTTATTAATGTATCGGTACTACACAATGTATTTTACAATTAATTTAGCAATACTAAGTAAGTTAAGAACAAGCTTAAAAATTACCAGTGACCCATGGCTTCTGATATATAAAATTATATGCAAAAACTAAGACTTATCTTGATAATTTGTACTGTTTATAATTAATCCCTCAAATGCCAATTAAAAGTTACGCGATTCTTTCTTCAATGCAACCGTTTTCTACGTAGGCGCACGTATGTGATGTATTCGGGGAGGGAGAAAAGGAATTAATAAGCAAATCCTCTGAAAAAAGAAAATCCTTCGCAGACACTGTCAAGATCCTTTGATTGCATTCCAAAGCTTTCTGAATAATTTTATGGATAGCAGTGCTCAGAAAAGATCGTACTTCGGAGTGAGCGAGTGAGTGATTGAATATTATCGTCGCACTGTTCAGCCACACGAGGGCTTTTGGCGACGGACGACGTCATTTTGAACCGTGGTCAAGTGACATGGACGACACTTGAGCTGGCACCCCCTCTCCTAACTACCACACCACACCAACGGGAGTCCTTGTACTTCCTAACCATATAGAGAGGAGGTAGTACTTATCGATCCCCTAAATATCAACCCCAGATCTTTAAAAAAATGGCTGACTTGTTCATTTCATCATTTCACTCAAACAGTTCGGGGATTTGATCAAATCACTTAACTTACATGAGGGAAATGACCTCAAAGAGACGTTATTTTAACATCTTGCGTGAATTGATCATCTCCCTTAGGGATTCGATGAAAGTCCTAACTTCAACATTTTCCTGCGACATATATATACTAACCGTTTCCCTTCCCTGCATATTTCACGACATTGCAAGGCTATACATTTTTTTAGACTATCATTATCTAAGTACTAGAATTCAGCTTTCGATCGCATTAAAAAATATTCTTATAGCCCTCGTCTCTTGATTTAAAATGGACAGGGCATGGATTTCTAAAATAGAAGTATATTTATCATTTGCACTCCTGAACTCCCTCCGATCCCTGCAGAGTCGATTATATCAAACACCATTTTTAGCTTATCTCTACTCAACGGAAGAAACATGTTTGTCAAATTTAAAGTCTGTAAGTCAGCGTTTCACAAACTGTGGGGCGCGCATACTTAAAAAGGCACGATAACCCTAAGTGGAAAGCGCGAGCATAATGAAAAGTCAAAAACAAAAGGTAATTTATTTATTTTTAATTTTTAATTTACGGAAAGGAAGCAAAATAAAATACATGCTAACACATAATATGTATAAAAAATAAAATACAGATTTACACTGATATAATACCTTATAAATGTTTCAGTACTGCAAGAAGTATTTGATAATTAATTTAATAATAAGAACAAGTTAACAATAAGTTCTAAGTTAAGAACAAGTTTAATAATTACCAGTGACCCCATGGTTATAGTCACCTATGAAATAATCAGGGGTAGCTACCGTGTATCAGCCGTATCAATGATATGGGGCTCCCAACATATGTGAGGAAAAATTTTTAATGCATTAATGGGCCCCAAAAAAGGTATACAAGAAATTTTGATACGGAGCCCACTCAGTTCCAGCTACGCCAGTGGAAATTATATACAAATTTTAATACTCGTCTTGATAATTTTAACGGTTTATAATCAAAGTCGTATTGCAGATTTAGCGTCAAAGTAAATTATTGAATTCAATACATTGTTATTGTAGGGGAGAGGGGAGCGATGAAAATTATGTTTGAAAATTGGGTAGCAAATATTGAAAGATTGAGAAGCATTGCTGTAAGTCTCTAATAGCTCAGAAACGAAAATTGATGTCCATAACACCCTGGCAACCCCTCTTAGGAGTCGATTTTCCTAAAACCCATTCTGAGTTGATTTCTGTTCAACAAAAGAAACATACTTACAGAATTTCATGTCTGTAAGTTTAATTCCGAAGACCTTGTGATGAGTGGGTGAGTTACTTTTCTCCTATATGTGTATATTTAATTTTACCTAAGATCTAGCATCAGACTCTATCATAATCTTTTTGTAAATATTGAATTCAAAACAAATGAAATTAAATTATGAATAATTAATATACTCCCTTTTTGCTTCTGTACTTCTTCAAAATCGCAAGAAAAAATTCGTTAAAATATTCGAGCTTTGAATGTACCTTAAAATCCGGCGTATAACGCGCACCTATACTTTCAAGTTGCATTTTTTAATTTTAGGCATGTTCACCGTATAACGCGCGCACCCCGTTTTTAACGAAGAAATCTGAAATGATAGTATACAATACTCTTACGTTTTGAAGTAATTTATTCTAGATATTATTCCAGAATTTTGAAATAATAATATATTTCTAGAACTAGAACTCTTTTATAGTTCATAAGGTATGTCATTTCTTTTAACAACGTTATTTCGATATGTGTAGAAGCAGTGGCGTACACAAGGGGGGTGTCCTAGGGGTCCGGACACCCCCCATAGCCCTTGATTTTTTTTTCGATTGGTTATAATCCTATGTACATATTACGTAAAATTTAATCATGTCTTTGTTATTAATAATTAATTTTATTAATTAATGATAATTATTTATTCAATAATTAATATTGTATTTTTTTTGTTCCCCAAAATCGACAAAATCAAAAGAATATGATTTGCGGCGTATTGAAGCCTGATATCAAAATTGTGGACTTTTGACCCTGAACACCCTACCTTGAAAAAATTTTGTGTGCGCTACTGTGTTGAATTAAAAAAAAATTATGCTCATCTCTTTTGTTATTTTTAAAGCTATCGTTTTTATACCCGGCGTATAACGCGCACCCTAATATTTCGATCTTATTTTTGTGTTCAAAATGCGCGTTATATGCCGGATTTTACGGTATTTATAAGCACCGGTGGCCATATTTTCACCAAGAAACTTACTCCTTTGTGCATATATTTAATTTATCTCCACTAGTCACATCCTGGTAAGGATCTGGACAGGGCCGGCTCTAGCAGTTTTGCCGCCCCGGACAAAAATGGAAAATGCCGTCCCTCTTTCTAAAGCAAAAAATAAAAATTAAAAAAGATTAGTTATTCAAATAGATGCACACCTATACAACTGGAATAATTCTTGCAAACAAAAAGGCAGCATAACAATTATATATAATTATTTTAAGTCTTAAAAAATACAAAATAATTCGAAATTAAGAATATAATTACCTGTGATATTATATTTGAAACGAGTTAAATATTATAGATAAGGAATCGCCCATTTCAGCGGGTCAATTCATTCAAAAAAGAGTCTACTGATGGTGGGAACCCCAAGCGTTTATTTTAACTTATAGTAACTACATTCGAGAATAAAATAGAGCATCTCATGTGCTTCTCTATCAACCGAAAAATTCTAACTACCCCTGTCCCCTTTTGGATAGCTAACACCGGACATCGTATGGGTGACAGGAATGTCCGTTGTGACCCCACTCCGGGATGAAGAGAAAGCTACTAGTGAAAGATGTATAATCGTATCAAATTTCCTGATTTAACATACACTCACTTCTCGAACCCTTCAAATTTCAGCAGAAAAGAAAATTGGCATTTAACATACAGTGTACAAAATAAGGAAATAAGCTACGTTAAGTGAAATACCACATTCTTACCCAATAATATTTCAGAAAATATGTAAAAATTTTTAAACAAGAAAAAAAAATTCTCTAATGCGATCCAAATGCCGCCCTTATAATTTGACCCCCCGGGCAGGGGTCCGGTTTGTCCGGCCCTAGAGCCGTCCCTGATCTGGAATTATTTTTAGGTGTGAATATTTTTGGGAAAAATTTTTTCAATAATTATGCCTATTATATTTTTGTAATCTAATTTTATCTTCAATACTATATTTATTAGAATACCCCCACCTAAATTTTGGGTTTCCCTGGAATATATACTGCATATTGAGTGAGAATAACATTCGCCACATCAAGGTATTCATTTCACATCGTATTTAATTCCTTGCCTCTCTCCTTCACCTGAAGAAGATCCTTCCCACTTGAGAGCAGGAAAAGCAAGTTCTCAAGAGCTGTCATCGGCACAAAGAGACGCTGAAATGCTGATTAGCCCATGTGGCCACACGCCCAATTTCTGACATCATTACCATCACCTAACTCCCACTCGCAGCCTTTGTTGCCGACCCAATCCGCCTGTCACTCCGGGACGGCGGGGGATTATTTAAATATTTTGAGTGCACGTCGGAGAATTTTTCGAAAGGACGTTGACCATGATTGGAGGAATTCTAGATTTAAGTTGGAGAAATGTCTCGGCAAGATGGGAAGAGTTCTTCTTTCATTGGTGGAAGTTTGAAAAAATCTTACAGTATGTAAGATTTTTGAACTGTAAGAACTATGATGATAGTACTGTAAGAACTTTGAAAAATCTTGATGCTGTAAAACTACTGTTTTGCAATGGTTTCTAAGCAAGAATTTTATTTCTTTGGAAATTAAATTGTATTTTTTACAGCTGAGTTGTTTAAAGTTTGTTTTGAAGCCTCGTCTAAATACGATGGTAAAAGACACAAAGCATTTAGATTAGATATTATCTAAGAGCGTTTTTATAAAAGATATAGCCAGGGACGTCTTAAGGCATGGGACAGCTGGGCCTGGGCCCAGGGCCTCACCCTCGGTGGGGGCCTCGTTTTGTTCTCCATTTTGTCTTAATAAGATCATGAGTGAGTGAATATTAACATCGCACTGTTCAGCAACACGAGGGCTTTTGGCGACGGACCACGTAATTTTGAACCATGGTCAAGTGACGTGGACGACACCTGAGCTGGCACCTCTCTCTCGGGTACCTAGATGTGTGGGAGGTAGGGAAGAAACACTCGACATGATCCAATTAATCTATTTATTTATCACCCAATGAAAAGACACATTTCAACTAATAATAGTAAGAGAATGTTTCAGTGCTAACCGCCAAAGCGGAACAACGACGGTAAAACGCGAACGATTAGGAGACTATCAAACTTGATCTTTACCTTAATAAAGGATCTAACCTATCCTCCTATTTAATATCTTATCAATTCAATCTCAGTGAACAATCGTCACTTTAAAACTTCTTCCTAAGGAGTTCTTAATCACAATAATTCAAATATGATGCCTTCAGTAGCAATCTCACCTGATTCGAGCATATCTTCTCTCCTACTCTCTATTCAGGCTAGAAAACTTGGACTGTATATTGTAAGTTAATTTAAATATCATGATTGTCTTCTTCTGAAGGGTTGGTTGTGAATAACGCGAATTGATAGCCCAAAGATTTCCCAAGATGTACAATTGAAGGAACGCGTATAGATTCGTCATATAGTTATGTTGCAACCTTTTAAATTTATATCTTAAATTTGGGAGAAATAATCGCAAATTCGGCTTGCCCCCCACTGAGCTTGAGGGCCCCGGTGTACGGCACCGCCTAGCCCATTGGTAGCTACGCTATTGGCTACACTAAGCACAACAATTAAAATGGAAGGTATTCAAAGTCGTAAGTCTGGATAATTTGTATTGAAAAGTTTTATTTTTAAAACTGTAAGTTAAAAATAATCAAAGCATCTGTATGATAATTAAGCAAGTTGTTGACCATTTTCATACTACATTTGTCATGTCCAATGACTAAATTATGTGCCATGTTTGATGTATAAATTAAGATTATCTTGATAAATTATTCATTTCGATTAGAAGTTTAGATTTGAATCAACTAAGTGAAGAATTAAAAACTTGCGAGGTAAATATACAAGAAACATAAATATATTAATTGATAAAGTATCTTTTTTTTTCTTTTTCTTTTTGTATTACAAGTGGATACAGTTTAAAAATGAGGAAAAGATTAACGAATAAAATAAAAATATAATGATCATAAACAGGATCTATTAACTGTTCAATTGTTACTCAATGAAAATAACTAAACACTCTCTATAATCTTGTTTTTAAAAAAAAGAAAAGAAAAAGAAGATGATATACATTGTTGTTGTTTGATTTCAGAAGAATAAAAAAAATATGTCGACTGTTTCATTACAAATTACTAATAAAAATTATTACTACAAATAACTTCTAAGAGTAAATTGCTTAACACATCATTGTTGAATATTTATTTTTAAGGAATCAGAAAGAGTAATTAAAGACAATAAAATAAACCGTAAATAAAACTTCTATTAAAGATTATTATGTCTTTAAACAAATATCAATTTTTTTTTGTAATTTATTATTGTAAAAACAATTACCATATGGATATCAGTCTAAGAAATGAATGCTCTTCTATTAATTGTAAATACTTATTAGTTTAGTATTTATGACAAGCCATTTAATAATAACTTTTAGCACATGCACTGGTAAAAAATCTTTAATTTTGAATAAATGTTTTAATTTAAAAATTTCTTTGTCTATATTTCGACTTTTTAAGTTCAAACGTCTTCAATCTATGAATGTTAAATCTTTGTGTTACTTATCTCGTAACCTTAAGTCACTGTAATCTTGAAAAACATGTAATTTGTTAAAAAATATTTTAACATTATTTTAATTTTCAATAGTTTTTTTCTAATTTTGAAAAGTTTTAAAATTTTGAAAAGTAATTGTATTTTATAAAGGTTTTCATTTGTTTTTTGCCCATTTTGTCATGTTTCACTGTTTTAATTAATTTACAGTTTTTCTAGTTTATTTAATTAAATAGTATCACAACAATAGATGGCAGCACTATAAATCATTAAAACTATTTTATTTCGCCAGTAAAAATACAAATTTAAGTAAGGAGATAAAAAAAACAATGGGAAAACTCAACAAAAAAATTCAAAACACTATAATTTTTAAAATTTATATTTTTATTGAATTTCTGATCAAGTATTATTATTAAAAACGTATCACTACAATTTTTATTTCCTATTATTTGTATTTTAAATTGTTCCGTGAACGAGAGATGGCACTGCAAGCAAAGTTTATGAAAAATTTTTTCCACTATGAAATGTTACGACTCTGATATTAAGTAATCTAATTGAAATATATTTTACATATTATTTTTAATGAATGAACATGTATTTTTCGTTCGATAGGACATACAAATAGTTAAATCTACACAAAATTATTAGCTGTTTTAACATTTTTCAAATTTTTTTTTAGTTTTAAGAAAATGATGTAACGCATGCACATATACAACAATAAGTTAATTTATTTTAATGTAACAGTTCTGTATGTGTGTAACCCTTTTAAAATTTTCATCAAATACACATAAATAAAAAATTTTAAAAGCATTTTCAAAATGCAATTTAAAATACATATTAAACCTAGAAATCAAATTAATTTTATTTGAAAATTTTGGTTTACCATCTGATATGTTAATTAAATTTAGTTAATAATTAAAAATACTTATAGTTTCGAAATTAAGACTTATGTTCAAAATCATACAAATTTTTTTAAAAAATTTTTTGTCGGATATCTATATGATATAATGTTATTAAATAAACTTTAAAATGGTCTCATTTTTTCAATAAAAATATATATCACTAATTTCAAAATGCCATTGAATTAAAAAAATATAGAAAAAGTTCAAACTTTGAATTTTTTAAAATTGAAAGATTAAGAGTTTTATTGCAAATTTTTCATTTTAAAATATAAAATATTCAACAATTATGAATAAAATATATATTGAAATTCGGTTTATTTATACAAATATATCAGAATATAGCTTGTTCCATGAAATAAATCACACTTATTAAATTCTAAATATGATTCCATTAAAATGATGAAATTTTCGTTCATTTTATACACCAGATCAATTTGTTAAATGATTTTTTTAACGAATTCTGAAAGTTAAAAAAGTTTTTTTCTTCATAAAATATTGATTTTACCCATTCAATCACATATTTATAATTCGTTATCTCATTAAAATTGGAGAAAAATAAATTTCAATGGCCGAAACTATTCAAATAAAAAATTTAATACTTAAATTAAGACAGATTGGTACCACATTAGTCAAGTTAAATTTGCTGTGCAAAAACTTCAATTTTTCTTTGGACTGTCTTGCCTAGAATAGCTAAGATTTGAACCCAAGATTAACTTTAGCTTCATTACCATGATTACATGCAGTGTCCAAAAGGAGAATATTAGGGCTCCTCCGCCTCCAAAATCAGATTTTGGGATCCAAGTAGTGTCGTAATGTACTCCTCTGCATTGCAGGGGCAGGAATCCAGGGGCTCAAATCTGACTGACGGCAAGTAACTATTTTTGCTTGGGGCACAAAACCTTACTTTCTTTCCCCTCATATTCTCAGTTTCGCCACTGAATCCGATCCGGATTTTACAAAGAATTGCAACAACATAACAAGTACTATACAATGCTCCTGCATTTTAGAGTAATTAATTCGAGGTATTATACCAGATTTTTGAGAAAAACTACTTCTAGAACTACAACCCTTTAAGTTCATAAAGAATGTCCGTTCTTCTAAAGCAGAGGTTCCCAAACTTTTCTGACTCATAGACCCCTTGCCATGTTTTTCGTCTTTGGGTAGACCCCTGCTTATTTAATATTAAATTTTTGCTCATTGATCAACTTTAATGTCTTTTGACAGATGGTACAGAGCTACTTACTTCAAAATATTAAAAATTTTAACTGTAGTGAAGTATGGCGTTTAAAACTTTAGAAAAACATGTTAATTAATTTTAAATTTAAATTTCATAATACATAAAAATAATTGAGCAACAAACAAAAATGCTTTTAATAGGAGGGATAAATTTGGCACATCAGTATCAAATTTTCAACATTTAGCATCAATCTTGTCGAGTTAAACCTTGAACTTCTTCGGTTAGTAGTGTCCAGGCTTTTATTTATTTATCATTTATTATTATTATTTTTTTTTTATATCTACCATACTCAAAGCATTCTCAAACCTAGATTTAAAATCTGAATAGAAAGTATTTTAATGAACATAGGTTCAAAAATATTATTCTGGAAGATTGTCTGTGACAAAATGAGAAACTGGGAAAATTCGAGATCTCCATTATTATACTCTTTTTACCTTAATTCTGACAAGAAAAATTGAAGCGGTCCTTTTTTTTAATAAATAATATGCTGTAACTTTGCAAATTAACCTCATTATATTTAGTTAATAAATCTATTAAATAAATAAAATCTGGTTTCCCCTTCATTACATTTTCTTTTAAAATTAAAGTCACGTTGTGGTTTAATGAGAGTCTTTATCATAGACCCCCATTTACATCTCGTAGACCCCTAAACCATTTTTTCACTGACGTGGACCCCTTGCAAGTCATCATAGACCCCTGGTGGTCTTTATAGACCACTTTGGGAATCACTGTTCTAAAGGAACAGTATATCGATCACAATGTAGAAATCTAATATATATATATATTTTAAATTTTAATGCTCTCATTTTTTATAGCCGACGTATAACGCGCACCCGTAATTTTCGAGCTTATTTTTTGTGTTAAAGTGCACCTTATACGCCGTATTTTACGGTAAGCATTGGTTCCCCTAGAATCCTGCCACCCTCGACGATGCGGGGGTTACAGTAGTGTACATTACGCCACTGACTGCATGCTAATATTTTCTCTTTCGGAAACTTTTACCTTTAAATCATGAAAATACGCCTTTCCAATAAAAATATAAGTGTACGACAGTGACGCACACAAGGGGGAGGGCCTCGGATTGGGACCTCCCCAAAGCGCTTGATTTTTTTTCCGATTGATTATAATCCTATGTATATAGTACGTAAAATTTAATTAAGTATTGGTTATTAATAATTAATTTTAGTAATTAATTCAAATTATTCATTCAATAATTAACTTTCTACTATTTTTGTTCCCGAAAATCGACAAAATCAGAAGAAAATGTTGGACGGCGTATTGGAGCATTATCGAGAATAGTGGACTTTCGACCCCGGACTCCCCACCCCTTTGAAAGATTCATGTGTGCGCTACTGGTGTACGACATAAGTATTCTTGAATAAAAGGCTTTATAGTGAATATGTAAGTTGAAAATACGAAAGGGGGAGATGTTTTTTTAGATGTTTGAGGGAAATTCAAAATTAATTTGAAACTGTGGGAGGGGGCTTGCTCTCAAAAGATAAAATATTATCTTGAATTCTATTACTGCAGCGTTTCTCTAACTGTGGGGCTCCCTCCCTCTAGGGGGGCGTGATAGCTCTTTGAAGGGGTGCGAGCGTATTGAAAAGTAAAAAACAAAACATTATTTTAAAAAATTATTATTTTACTGAAAATGAACAAACAAAATACATTCGGACATAATAAAAATAAAATGCACATTTACACTTATAAATATATCAGTACTGCACAATGTATTTTATATTATTAATCTAACAATACTAAGTTAAGAACAAGCTTAATAATTACCAGTGACGCCATATACTTGTCATATATAAAACTATATACAAAATTAACACTTATCTTCATATAATTTGCACGGTTTATAATTAATACCCTTGACTGTCAATTAAAAGTTACACGATTCACTCCTAAATGCCCTCGTTTTTCAGACAGGCACGCGTATGTGATGTATTCGGGGGAGAAAAGGAATAAATATATACAGTAGCACACAAAAAAATTTTCCAAGGGGAGGGGGTCCAGGATCAAAAGTCCACCATTCTTGTATCATGCTCCTTTTGATTTTGTCGATTTTGGGGAACAGAAAGCAGTAAAAAACTAATTATTGAATAAATAACTAGTATTAATTAATAAAATTAATCATTAAAAACAAATATTTAATTAAATTTTATGTATTATATACTTAAAATTATAATCAATCGGGAAAAAAATCAAGGGCTTGGGGGGGGTCCGGACCCCTTGGACACCCCCTTGTGTGTGCCACTGAATATATATATATAAACAAATCCTCGGAGCTAAGTAAATTCTTTGTTAGCACTGTCAAAGTCCCTTTATTGCATTTTCAAAGCCTTCGGATTTATTTTATGGATAGCAGTGCACAGAAAAGATCTTACTTCGGAAAGACGTATATATACGTCCTGGGCAATCAATGCTTTGGCTGAGTGAGCCATTTATATGCGCCGGAGGTACTAAAGAGATTTAACTCGTATTATAACTTAAGCGTCAAAGTATAGTAGTATTATTGAATTCTATACATTGTTATTGTATGGAGGGGAGGGGGCGCGATTGAATATTGGGTCACAAATATTGAAAGTTTGAGAAGCAATGTACTACTGGGATTGCTGGAAATTAAAAATTAAATTTTTTTTCATCCAAGTTCACTGACCCTATAGAACAGAGATTCCCAGACTGTTTTGTCTCATAGACCCCTTGCCATGTTTTTGGTTTTGTGTAGACCCCTGATAACATAATATTAAAATTTTGCAAATTTATCAACACAAATTTTTTTTGACAGCTGGTATAGGACTACTTACTTCAAAAATTTTATTTTCTAACTGTAGTTAAGTAGAGTGTTTAAAACTTAAGAGACACATGGGAATTAATTAAATTAAAATTTAATTTATATATGAAATAGTTGTTACATAAAATAACTGGGCAACAAACCAATTTTTTAATGGATGGGATGAATCTGTTGCTTCAATTACAAGTTTTCAACATTTGACTTTAATCTTTTCAGATTTAACCCTAAATCTCCTCAGTTAGAAGTATCCAATCTTTGTTTTTTTCTTTCTGTTTTCATTTTGGAGATTGGCAAGTGTGCTGAAACTCCTCCTTTTTCTGGGAAAAGCAATTAAAAACTTCCTTGAGATGTTCCATAATTCGTGATAATTAACAAACAGGTATACCTTTTTAAAGCCAAAATTGCTGACATTTGTTTCTAAACTTTACTTTAATATCTTCGTTAGGGCTATTAAAGGTTCCTTTTGTAATAAGACATTTTTCTTCTTTTTTATGTGACAGTAGGAACTCATTACCTACTGTAATATTACCATATTCTCAAATCTAGTTTCAAAACCTGAATAAAGGGCATTTAAATGTTGAACATAGGTTAAATCGTCCTTTTTCTGGCAGATTGCCTGTGACGAAATGAGAAACTGTTAAAATTCAAGAAACACTGAAATTATGGTTCTTTTTAATAAAATTTATGCTGTCACCTTGTAACTGCAAATTAACCCCAGTAAATTTAGTAAATAAAGGCTCTTAAATAGGTAAATCTGGTTCATACTTGATTAATTTACGTTTATAATTAAAGTAACTATTTGGATTAGGCTATCGTAGACCCTCATGGACCCCTAAATTATTTTTTCGCTGACGTGGACCCCTTGCGGGTCGTTATAGACCCCTGGGGGTCCATATGGACCACTTTGGGAATCACTGCTATAGAACCTTAAGTTAAGACCTCCTAATTTAAGTAATCCTTCATCGCAGCATTTCAATGATATTGCCTCCAAGCTTAAAAGGGGAAAAAATGTTTCATCAGCAAGTATCATAAAGAACTTAACCCGATGATTCAACGTAACATTTCAGCATACTCTACCACGGATTACTCCACACCCCAAAGGTGAAAACTCCAACTCAATCAAAAAAAGACACAAATTCAAGGAAAAATCGTCTCTTTCCCACCTCACACCTCGGCAACTGCACGTTAAGAAAATATCGCATCGCTCTTTCCAGAACATCATCCTCAGTATCCCCCAATTCATCATCATCGATGATGATTCTCCGAGGTACTAATGATCTCGATATCCCGTCAGACAGACGACGACGTAAGGATGATGGTGGCAGGAAGGAATGAAAAAGTCTTCTTCAAGAACTGTCTTGCTTGATGGCAGGAAGATTGAAGAGTACACAGATTGGCTGATGAGCTCTGCATCAGCTCTCGACAAAGAAGAATGGACTTGGCTTTGGGTTTTATTCCCCTTCAATTTCAGGCATCTTACCAATTGTTACTTCCTGTCATTTGCTAAAAATACAAGCCTTTTAGCACGGGTTCGAGTCAGCTTTTAATTTATAAACAGAGAACCGGTGCCAAATTCGAGGAGGACGTCTTCAATGAAAGACACAATGTATGAACTAATTGGAAGACATTAATAGAATGTAAAATAGGTTCTCGGAAAACAAGGGACTGCTTTGAGAAGATTTTGCTGGAGTAGTACGCTGTAGGTTTTTCGAAATGTAAAACGTGCAAGACAGCGTCACCTTGCAAATCTTTAAAAATGCAACTGAAGTAATGGCATGTTGCGAATGTAATTCTACATCAGGGGTGGCCAACCCAAATGACCACTTCGGAAAACATTATAGGCCCGCGGGCCGCATATAAAAATATATATCTTTATATCAGATTTGGACCCATAACAAACATTTATCGGAGTACAAATTTAAAACAGAATGAATTATTATTATTGTTTCCATTATTTTTCATGCATACATAGATAATATAATAATAATAATTCTATGTTCGAATAATATTTAATTTATTTTATTAATGAGATATTTGTTTCTCAACTCTTTCACTTATTTTTGGTAAATCGATTTCAATGAATGTGTTTGCACATCGTAATTGATGTTGCAGATTTTCATCCGTTAAGTTTGAGCGCCATTTATGTTTCATAAATTTCATTTTCGGCAAAACAGGCGCAAGATGATTCAAAAGTGCACTCAATATTTTGTGCTAGATCTCTTAAATTGGAAAATTTTTGAAATGCTGCAGCAAAACTGCTCACTTCTTAGTGTGTTTAAAAACAGAAGCAACGTGATAAAATATAAACAATTAAATGATTTATTTTACACTAAAAACAATAATATTGCATAAAATAAACGCATTTTGTAAAAGTTGGGCCGCAAAATTATTCAATCTGGGCCGCGGGCTGCTCCCCCGTTCTAAATATTAGTGCGTTGTTGAAATAGATTTCATAAAATACTTTTGAAAACACAGCATATTATTTACTTCCAGAGGTAAGATGATAAAAGGTAAGGCAATAAAGACAAGACAAAGAACGATATAGATAAGACAATAATTGAAAAAGATACGGCAATAAACGATTTTTAATACGCAAATTACTATCCGAAGATTAAAATCAGAAATATTTTCAAGGAAAGAAAAATGAATTGAGATAGAAGTCAATGATCTAAAACCTATTAAACTCCATAGAAACTGTAATCTAATTTAATTCATATGATTCGTTGAAAAATTCCTGAATAATACAGTTACATATTTCAGATAAATGAGCTTAAACTTTGATAAAATAATCACAAATATGTTCAACATATTTATTTATTCCTCTTGACTATATCAGTAAGAATTATTTTAAATTTAAAGTATTGAATAAATTATTAAAAAGTAGGTAAAGAAAAAAATGATCAATTTTAATGACTAATTAATTATGTTTATTTTATAGATAAAAATTAATAAATATATTATGTTTTTTTACTTAATGATTTTATTTGTATGTCCCAATATAACATAAAACTTTTTTTTTCTAGAATGACGAAGTTTCCCTATGCTTAATTTTAGTAATTAATTTAATGATTAGTTTTAGATTTTCATTTGAACTTAGACAAGAATGTCGATTTCTTTCATCAAAATTTTAATTTCATTGTCTTACTTAGTTTTGATTTTATAACATAAGTTTGAAAAATTTTTATGAAAAAAAATATACTGTGTTTGAGAAAGATTAATATACATGGGTTAAAAAGGTAATAATCATAAAAAAAATAATGTATACAATTTTTGTTACTGACAAAATGCTTGCAAAAATTGAAAAAATTATTTCCTCTGCAATTATTTTTACCATATGTATTTATAAACTATCTATTACTAGAAAATAATAAGTTTTTGACTTAAAACCAGTTAAAAAATGCTAAATTAATATTAATTTCAATATGATTGTGTTTCTTCATTTAAAAAAATCTTATGTTCTGAAATCAGAATGAGCATGCATGGCCGTGACGTAACTTTATTAAATTATAGCTGTGATATGGTCGATCTTCGTTGACCATATCGTGGGGTTTCAGCGTAAGTTAGAGTTGTGGGATTCTCGAAATGATGAGACATTTTAGAATACTTAATATGACTTTTATTAAGAGTTTAACTTAAATTACTTATATATCGAACAAACTTATATTAAGTGAGAATAAACCAAAACACGTAGCCGTAATTAACACAGATCGCGCAATTGGATCACTTATCTATATAATTATATTATATCCGCCTACTCTCAATCTTAATAATATATTCGCATTCAGAATACAATCTTCCTACCTTGAATTCTAAGCAACGGTCCAATCCCCTTCAGATATTCATCTAGGCTCGCGTACAATGGTATGTACCTTGAATTACTGGCGAGATTTTCGTGATTCTTAGGTAGGCCGTCAGTTTACACTTCTATCTTTTCTGGACTGAACTTTCTCTAAATTGCCATCGCGCTTACTAAAACTTCTGTCCTTTTAAAGGTTATCTTGTTTGCATCTATCCTTCGTTTCACTTCTTGGATTTGGGTTGGAAAAGATTTGCCATTAATCGTGGCCGTCAAAGAACACAGAGGTTATGTTAGAGAAAGGACGCGTGAGCCGTCACATAGCTTATATCAAAAGATAATAGAATTCATTCTATGCCGTGCTTGAACTGAGAATCAACGCAAAACGAAAAGTACTTATACTTCTGAAGAAACAAAATAAAAAATTTAAAAATAAATATCTTCGATTCAACCTGTTATATTCATTGATAGGCTTTAAAATCATTAATTACATCCCTGTATTTTAGTTCAGAGAAAAAACTGGAGGTTTTTTGGGGGTACTTGTGTGTGTGTGTGATATGACTCAAAGAACTGTCAAATGTGAATATAAATTTAACGGAACAAATATTTTTAATTTTATCATTTTTCCTATCAAACTGTTCATTCACAAAGAAATTTTCTGTAATTCATAATTTTGATTCTTTTTTTTTTTTGCTCTGCATATTTATATCCCTTTTTTGCCTATTGCATTTTCTGATTTCTATTTTAATTTAACCCCTTCTTTCACTGGTGTTTCTAGAGTAGAGGTAAACATCGACCTCGTTCAAGAAATTTTAAAAGCTCTTTATGAAATTGATCGAAATATTAATAAATTCTCTCTCATATGGCATCTTCCTTCCTCTCTCATAAGGTTTATTTTCTCAAGCCCCATAAAGTATAAAAATTTGTCCATCTCTGATTCTAGGTTTATTGACAAGTATTTCAAATAATGAGTTTATTATATTTCAAAATAATAGTAGATTTCTTGTAAAATACTGTGTATTTAAGTTCCACATACATATCATAATAAATATTAATAAACTATTCAGTATTATATTAACAAGAAATTACTGATACATCATTCAATTAAATATAAAAAAAAGTTATCATCCCTGATTCGGCTGTCCTTTATACTTTCTTCTTCTATGTGTTGATAAGATTTGTTCGCTTTCCGTTTTAGTTAGAGCAAAGAATGAAAATAAAATGAGCAAATAAATTTACATTTTAACTGTGTAACATTCATAACTCATAATAACTTACAAAAGCGATGGAACTCAAAGATTGTTTTTAGAATTCGGCTCAATAAAATATGGACAGAAATTAATATAATAATTCTTATTTTTATTCTGCACTTCATTATTAGAGATATGCATATCAATCTTGAATGTGTTTATAAAAAAATATTAATGCATCTTGAAAAACGAAATTATGAAATTTATGACCCAGAAGAATTGGATTCTTTTATATAATTCTAGAGTATTTTTAGACTTGTATCTTATTGTTTAAATGGTATAAAGTACATTATAATTTTACTTAAAAAGAAAGGGAAAACTATGAATGGTTAACATTTTCGACACTAATACACACACACAAAAAAAAATTTACAGCATTTCTATTAGTCGATGTATAGAAAATATCTACTAAAAAAATTATTTAATCATTTAAAATTGTTAAAACAAAGACAATATTTGCGAAATAGATAAAGTGTAAGATTATTTTTTCGGCCTATATCGAGTGAAATAAAACACCTCATTTATCATTATATTTCTTCTGTTTTCACTAGATGGCGCCACACAGTTTCCCATTCATTAACTTGTGAATGGAAAAGTGCTCTCCATCTTCCCGCAGCCAAGCATCTTTTTTCCGCTTCGCACTTCATCACCTCCAGGAATCCAGCGGGATATTTTTAGGAGGTCGCGTTTAAGGATGATTAATGGCAAGCGCCTTCCGTCCGGTTATAAATGGGTCCGGGGATAATTTGTCTTACTTCTTTCCGGCAGTACCTAGGCGAGCGCCTAAAAGAAGAACGGGCAAAAAACGGGAACATGCTCGCGAAACATACAAACCCCCGGGGTAGACCGCAGATAAAATTTCGATTGGAGGACGTCTTGAAATTTGGGGTGATCTGTCTTGCAGTAATTAAGAATGGCACTGTAGCTGTTTTAAATGGTGTCTCTGCGATTTAGTTCCAGATCTTATTCTCCTATCTGCTTGTTTTGAACTACATCTGGAAATGGATGAAGTTGGGAGTGTTACAGGAACAAGAAAGATGTTTTGAAACATGTTCCGTGAAACACAAAAAACGTGTTATAATCTAGATGTTTTTCCTACATGAGTGCTAAGAAGTATTTAGTAACATTTTACTGGTTGTGAGTGTATGGTGAATTGAATGAAATAAAAATAAGTTTTAAATGAAGTCGATTAATTTCCTTTGCAATAAAAATGAGTAAAATATGTATTAACCTTCCATCTTTTTTTTTTTTTTCATTTTCAGGAGAGGATGCAGTGTACCACAAGATATTCAAAGGTTCTAAAATTAATGACAGGGAGCTAAGTGTGTATGTCAATGACATTTCAATTGACTAATTTTAAAGGAACAAGTAATATTAAAAAAAAATTAAGCTCATTCCTACTTAGGTCAACAAAGAAAAGTTTTATTTTAGTTAACTAAATTTAATTAATGAATTATTATTGGAAAAAAACTATATTAACATCAAGTGTCATCCGCTACAAGTTTAAAAAAATGAATTTGAACTTCAGAGGATGAATAAAAAGTATTTTATTAACGATTGAAAATTTGAACAAGATATATATATAAATGCCCAGTGGCTGAGTGGTAGTGTATCTCGCTTCCACGCCACAGATACGGGGTTCAAATCACGGACTAGGCAAGGTCGACTTAGCCTTTCATCCCTTTAGTGGGTCGATAAAAGAGTAGCAAGCTTGCTTGGAAACTAAACACTGGGGGTTTCGCGTCAGACTGACCACCGGGCCGGAACATCTGCTTAATACCTCAGGGTTTTAAGGTCACGTATTGAGTTGGGTGCATTTAGGCCTTGGCCCCCCCACGGCCTTCGTTCCACAATTTGTTTTATATATAAATTATAATATATATGTACAGGTAAAGACTGAACTAAATGGTGGAATTGAAAAAATAAATTATATGAGTTACAAAAGTTGTGACGTCTCTCGCCCCTTTTCTAATTAACATAACCCCCATGTTTTTTGAGGGCCCCGATTAATGGAAAAAACTTTCCAACCCAAAAACCAAGAAGAGAAACGGATCGAATATGTAAATGGGGAATACTATAAAAGGATATGGGATAAGCTTAGAGATAACTTGGCAAACCTAGATATAGCATAGCAAAAGCATGGGGGGAAAAGGTGCAGGCTCAGAGGTTGTAGTGTGGGAATCATTCTGATCAATAGCGTGAAAAAAGCTTAGTGTGAAATCTTGCGGACCAAGAAAAAAGCGGATCCGGGAATTAGCTGCATTGCGGATCAAGAATCTTCATAGATAAAAGTTATAGATTATATTCCCTAGGTAAAGGGGCCCAGAACGGGAAAAGGTAATATTAGATATAAGAAATTGGGATAACGGGTTATTTAGGATAATTGAGATAGAGGATCTAATTGCGTGATCGGCCTTAAAAATACTTTTGATTTACTTTTGGGTTTTGACTCTCCCTAATTAATAATTGTAAAATTTTAGAATTTAAGTATTATAAGTTACTTTTAATAAAAGTTGTATTAAAATTATGTCTCATCATTTTGATAACCCCACACCTCTAGCTTACCGGAAACCCCAAGACATGGTAAAATTCCGGGGATGGCTATGTCTCAAGGGCCCCGGGGAAGGGTTTTAATTTCCCCGGGGTTAGGAAATGTGGTGGAAATACAATTCTACCTAAAAATGTACTTTTCGGGGGTCGGAGAATGTTGTTTTGATTTTTATCGGTCCATCGAAAACAATATTCAGTTACAAAACCCCAAAGAACGTATTGCTTACCTTAAAAAGTCATCTCGGGGGAAAGGGGGCTCAAGATTGGTTTTTAAAATTTGGGTCGTTGTTGGTGCAAAATACACCCACGGTTTTTTGGCAGCTCAAACTGAATTAGCGAAGGTTTTTCCCCGCGATAAAAAATAAAAAAAGAACTACAGTCGGAGTTTTATGCATCACAGCGGGGAAGAAATCAGGAGGCACTGATTTTGTATATAGATTACAAAAAATAGAGAGAAGTTTAAAATTTAAAAGGAATCCCCAAAATTTAGTGGATCATTTTTTAGTTCGACTCAAAACCACGGGTTTACAGGACTACGTGGAAGAAAACCCCAAAAAAAAGATACAACTTTTAGAAGTCCTGGCTAAAATTCGAAAAAATATTCTTCAAATCAAAAAGGGGGTTAAATGGGGCCATAATATAGAAAAAAACGAGGTCAAAATGCGCATAGGATCCCTTAAATTTTTGAAGCTAATGGGTAGAAACTAGGAATTCGGAAAAAAGGAGTAGACCAAATAACAGAAATGATTTTTAAAGAGAATACCCGTCAAAATAATAGGGGGGTTCGAGGGGGAATAGATTTAATAATAATGATCAAAAGATTCAACAACAGGGGGTTTCTCATTTCGAAAATGAGCGAAATAATTTTAAAAAAGGGACCCTGAAATAAGGGTTTGAGTGGGAAAAATTTCAATCCCAGGCGATAGGACCCAAAAGGGGGCGATTAAATATTGTAAAGGTTAATGATCAACCTCAAGAGGTGTCGACAAGAGAGACAATTAGATTTCTCCAAAATTTTATAAAACACCCGTAAACTTTCCCCCCGTACCTATATTATTAAATAAACCCCATTTTTTAAAACGCCATGGGACACCGGAGCCCGATAAAAAACTTTTTTATGGAAGAAGTATAATAGAAAAATTTTTTTTTTATAAAAAAAATAAAAAATCGCGAGCCCAGGTAATAACAGCACAGGGTTTGGGGAAAAGCCAAAAAAAATGGGGATCGTGAATTAAAAATTCACATCAGACAATTGAAAGAAATTGGTCATTTCATTTCTGAAAGATTTAAAAATACCCCATGTATTCTGGGTATCGATTTTATAAAAAACGTCAAAAATCGTATTAGATTTTGATCAGAAATCGTTAAAAAAATTTAAAAAACACTGGTTGAAGATAATGGGAAAAAAAAAGGGAAATTGCACGTTAATGGGGCAAAAAATGAAGTTAAACATGGTGGCTTTAAATTTTTTCCGAAAACCATGGGAATAATATAAAGGGTGATAAAATTAATTTGCCATAATCAAAGATTTGGAATTTTAAATTTGAGGGGAAAAATTAATAAAAAGGGAAAAGAAAAATGACCCGAATTAGGTCATATATATAGATATTTAGAAAACCCGGGAAAATAACCCCGGTTAATGCAAAAGATAAAGGAGGGGAAATTTGGGCCCCCGATTTCCCCTTTTAAATTTAAGGTTGTTGTTAAATTTTTTGCGAAAAAACGCAACGTCATTAGGGGGGGAAAAGCGTGTATACATTCCAAAAATCTTTAAGGAATGAAATAATGAAGAATTTCATGACAAAACCAATAATGGACACGTCGGCAGATTTAAAAAAGTATCATAAAAAATTTGGGCTTTTTTTGCTTTTTTGATCAATATGTTTTCCCCCCCTGCCATATTTCCAAGTTTTAATAACTATAAAACGCGTTAACTGGTCGGTTAAATCCAATTTTATCGAATTATCCGAATGAGATAGTGACGTTAGATTTATTAGGCCCCCTATCCTATATCGAGAATAAGGCTAACCGCTATATTTTAGTAAACCGATCATTTCAGCAAATGGGCTGAAATTATACCTCTTTTAAAAAGGGCCCCATCTCGTATAATAGCGGATATTTTTTTTATAACTTTATATCGCGTTATGGGCTCCCAAAAAAATTAATAAGTGATAAGGGCCCCCAAATTTTTATTTCCCAGATTTTGAGCACTTAAGTGAAAAATTAGGATTTAAAGGGATGTGAAGAATGTTATAAAGACCACAAGCAAATCGGACTGAAAAGAGTTAATCGAGATATAGTGCAAAATGATTTTAAAAAGTTAATGATCAACATGATACTTGGGATCAATTTTACGTGAGTTTTTCTTACGCCATTCGAAGGCGGTGAATGAAAAAAACGGGGAAAAAAACCGGCTTTATTTTTTTTTAGGTCGAAAAAATTTATTACACCATTTCAAAAAAAATTGTTTTGATATCAAAGCTCTAAATTCAAAAATTCAAGATATACAGAAAAAGCTTTTTAAAAAAAGCTAGACTAAGTAAGAAAAAAATTAAAAAGGAAAAGGGGGGAAAAAAAAATTATAATAGACGTAGAAAAAAGGAAAAAAAATAAAGGTAAATGATTGGGGTTTTTTTAGAAACACACCCCCGTAAGTTCAGCTGCTAACAAAGTATGTGCTAAATTTAAAAAAAAAATTTGAGGGACCTTATAGAGTCCTGAAGTTAGGAACTTTAATAATATTGTAATATGGAAATGGGAAAAAAATTAACAGTTAACGTAGATCAAATAAGAATATATCGTCATAGGAAATGTGACGAGGTCGAAGTAGGAACAGGTATCCCAAATAGTATAAGATCTGGTTCAGGGAAACGCGGCGTAGTCAAGGCACTAACAAATAAAACGATGCGCGGCTCATTGGGAGTTTTTTGTTGAAACCAGATGTAGGGATGGAGATAAAAATTTATTGTGATATATAAATAATAAATGTAAAATTGATTAATATTATGGAAATAGAGACTCAAATAATTTCATTTCAGGGAGACTGACCCTGAAAATCTTGAAAAGTAAAGCTTCAACGTGTTTCCAGGCTGTTAAGAAAAGGAGCAGAAGTACCAGCTCCATATGAAGTGTTAGATTGGGTCTGCGCACCCAGAATGGTAGTTTTTAAGTGTATAAATATTTTAAGTAACGAAATGTAAAAGTGAGAGTGGGCACAAATTAAACAGTAATTATTAATGTTGGCCTAGTTATTGAGATAAAATTTAGTCACGATTTTAAAAAATTAAATTGAATATTAAAATTCTAAGATGAGTAATGAAAATTAAAGTCAAGATAAATTTTGGAAATTATAAAAGTTAAAATTTAAGATTAAAATTGCAATGAAAATTAAAGTCAAGATAGATATTGGAAATTATAAAAGTTAAAATGAAGATTTAAGATTAAAATTTAAATAAAACTCAGAAAGCGAAGAAATTTAGAAATAGAGATTTAGACACGTAATTTATTAAGGGCATTGAGAACCCTTGTAAATCACGTTTTTCTTTTTGGGAGGGGTTGTGACGTCTCTCGCGCCTTTCTGATTAACATAACTCCTATGTTCTTTGACGGCCACGATTAATGGCAAAACTTTCCAACCCAATACCAAGAAGAGAAACGGATCGAATATGTAAATGAGATATACTATAAAAGGATATCGTGATAAGCTTAGAGATAACGTGGCAAACCTAGATATAGCATAGCATAGCATAGCGTAGCAGGCTCAGAGGTTGTAGTGTGGAATCATTCTGATCAATAGCGTGACAAAGCTTAGTGTGAAATCTTGCGGACCAAGAATAAGCGGATCCAGAATTAGCTGCATTGCGGATCAAGAATCTTCATAGATAAAGTTATAGATTATATTCTCTAGGTCAAGGGACCAGAACTGGAAAAGGTAATATTAGATATAAGTAATTAGATAACAGGATTATTTAGGGTAATTGAGATAGAGGATCTAATTGCGTGATCTGACTTAAATACGTGATTTACTTTGGGCTTGACTCTCACTCTAATTAATAATTGTCAAATTAGAATTTAAGTATTATAAGTTACTCTTAATAAAAGTTGTATTAAGAATTATGTCTCATCATTTTGATAATCCCACACCTCTAGCTTACGCGGAACCGGCAAGACATGGTCATCACAGGATGGCTATGTCTCAAAGTTAAAGTTATATTTCCTATCAAAATATATCTATCTAGTTGGCATTAAGAACAGAGTGACAAAAAATAAGATCATAATTCTTATTTGAATATATTTGTCAATATGATGTAAAAAGTCTTATTATTCAGTCGATTTTTTTTTATTAATTTCGTGATTTTACAAAAGTTTCAAACATTTTGAATAAAAACTTACACACTTCAATAATTTTTACAAGAATATTGAGTTATACTGTCCACGAAGTTATAGAAAATTCTGTATATGCCTAGAACATTGTGAAACTTGGAAGGGGGATGAATCAATTTAAGTAAGAATGTATCAAAATATGAAAACTGAGATTGGAAAAATAATAAACTGATTAACCATACTCTACAATTTTCAAATGCAATGAGCTGAAAACATTAAAAACTTTTTTTTTACCTCATGAATATGAAACCTTTGATTATTTAGTTAGTAATAAGCTTTGCAGTTGGTAATAATCTTATTTCTAAATTGAAAGTGGAAATATATTAAATTCAAAACACTTCAAACTTATCTATCTTATAAATGCGTTGCATTTAACTAATTTAATTTAATCGTTTTGAACCAATTTATTGGAATTGAAACTATGGTTTCCACAAAAATAATGTATCAATTCATCCAAGAATACATACAGAATGTTTTTTCCCCAGTGGGCTGCGTGTTAGCAATTGAGTCTTTGTAGACACGGCAAGTCCCCAAATGTGAGATCTACTTTAGTGGTGGCACCATCTACTGGCGGATCTCGCTACCAAATTTGGACGCTTGAATTAATTTAATTTAAGCTCTCGTTGATGCTGAATGTTGCCATGATTTACTTTTTGTCGAGAGTACCAGAGCTAAACCAGTACTCAATGGATCTTTTACATGCCACATAATCATATAATATGCGTGCCAGTTTTGTGAATTTTTTTTAGAGGATAACTATGAATGCAAAAATCTCTTTGTGAAAAATGCGTTGAATAAAGACAATGATATTTAAAAAAGAATTAAACTCTTTATTACAAGTAAGGCAGTGATTCTTAAAGTTTCGACCACCGCGGCCCCCCTTTATGTATCGCCGTGACATCGCGGACCTCTAAGATTTTGAACATACGCCTCCTAAATATTCTTGATCAAAATACATGTTCTAGTACAGTTTTTTCATTGGGAACAATTTAGTGATATAGTCTGTGATCAGTGGAGCACACAAGGAGGGCGGGGTGGACCCCCAAAGCCCTTGATTTTTTCCGATTGGTTATAATTCTAAGTATATAGTACGTAAAATTTAATTAAATATTTGTTATTAATGATTAATTTTATTAATTAATGCTAATTATGTATTCAATAATTAGTTTTTTACTGTGTTTTGTTCCTGAAAATTGACAAATTCAAAAATAGCATGATACAAGAATGGTGAACTTTCAACCCCGGACCCCCCCCCCTTGAAAAATTCCTGTGTGCTCTACTGTCTGTGATAGTTCAGTTTTTGTAAAAAAAGGGAAATCATAACATTACACACAGACTCCGCGGACCCCCTAAAAAGGCGCCGGGGATCCCCAGGGTTCGACAGACCACAGTTTAAGAACCATTACTCTAGACCAGTGGTTCCCTAACTTTTCTAACAAGTTAATAAACCCTTTTTAGAATTTCAGACCCCGTTTTCGAATTTTAACTTTCCCATGGACCCCCAGATGAAGCTACATAAATGCATAGTACAAAAATTACAAATTTAAAAAAACATTTTGTTGAAGAATTATTTATTGAATTACAACTTTTGCTGAAAATGAAATAAAAAAAAATTCTTGGATGAACTTGATGAGATGTTGAGGGCATCTATGTCCGTCAAAATATTTGTGAGTAGCAACCGAAAATCTCCACGACCACTAGTTTTTAGTCGGGTTTTTGTGTGTGTGTGTGTGTGTGTGAAGAGGTTTTTTTACGGCACTGAATCCACGTTCCACCAAATTGGAAGACAGGAAAGTAGTCAAGAACTTCTGTACAATAACCCTTAATTAATTGGGACCCATAATTACATAATAAAATTGGGATCTGTTTTTATAACCAAAATATGCGATATCCTTGATCAAACACACATTGTTTTAAGTCCCTCAATTGAGGATATTTCAATAAGATGCTCCTGTTTTAGCATGGATTCATCTGTGTTTGAGATAAGAGTTAGGTTCACATGCAAAAGTGTTCAACACCCAGTTAGGAATATACAAGTGAACTATTGTTATTTATTTACTTTCCATAAAAATAAAAATAAGTGGATCAAAATTGTTTTATTTTATATTAAGCTTTGCGCAGACTCCCTGACGTTGTTCAGAGACCCTCAAATCAATTTTAATTTTCCAAGGACCCCCTAAATAATATCGAGGATCTCTGGGAACCACTGTTCTACACGATTTAGAAATCGTCCGCTTTAAATAGTTTTGTTGTCTCAATAACGAATAATTTTTTTATTATAATACATATTTCCAATTAAATTTTTTTTTATAAATTTGACTTTTTGTTTGTATTTTATGTTCTCTTAATATAATATGAATTCAACAGGCAAAAGACAAGTTCGAAGACTAGTCAGCATAATGCACTCTAAAGTCATATATAGCATTTTTCAATTTACTGAAATTTTACACCCTACCATTTTGTTCATGATCTACTAAAGCCCAGTAGTTGATGCAAACAAATATGTTTACGAGTTATTTGCCTCTTAAATAAAAAAAAATATTCGAATACGCTCCGGACCACTTTAAACTCCTTCCACAACCCTCAGAATACCTACTTAGAACACATCTTTATTCTACAGGAGTAAAATCTATAAGTAAATACAGAAGTGACAGATGATTTCAGGCTAAAAAGACTCTGTCCAGCTGTATTTGGTCAGTCACTGTAAAAAAAAAAGATCCCCTCCTCCGTTTTGTTGAAAAGAACATCTTACTTCGGCAACAGGATGTTAGAGGTCAAAGAAAAAGGGTCAAGAAGCGACTGATACCTACGGGTGGTTAGAGGTCCTGTTGATTGACAGGTTTTTCCCATGGTTAATATTCAAAAGGAATGTCGGTTCAAACTCTGAATCGATTTTTTTCTGCTCTTCTCTCTTTTTCTTTTATTTGACTGAAAGTCTTAGAAGTATTGCGTTGTTTCATTTTAGTGTAGGTTAAGGTTATCTTATCCTAATTTTAAAGAATTGGATGCAAATATGATTTTTTTTCAGTTTGAAAAATGTCTACTAATATTTATGTAATATTCTGACTTTACTGGTACACAGAACAAAATGTACACCTTTTCGACTATTTAAACGACCTATGTGACTTACTACCATTTGCACTTACGACCGGGCAGAATATAAATAAATAAAAATATAAATTTAAAAAAAAGAACTATTTGGGAAAGGTCAAGAAATTCCCAAAGTGATTTGTAATAGAGTACATACTTGTGTGTGTTTATATGTATACATAATTCCATTCAAAATTATCATTTACAGATTAAGGCAGCGTTTCTCAAACTGTGGGGCGCTCCCTCCTAGGGGCGTGATAACCCTACAAGGGGGGGGGGCGAGAATATCGAAAAGTCGAAAACAAAAGATTATTTAAAAAAATTATTAATTTACTGAAAGGAAGCAAAATAAAATATATTTTGAGATAATAAAAATTAAAATATACATTTAGACTGATATAATACTTATAAAGTATCAGTACTGTGCAATATGTTTTTCATAATTAATTTAACAGTATTAAGTTAAGAGTAAGTTTAATAATTACCGGTGACCCTATGGGCATATCCTAAAATTATATACAAAATTTATACTTACCTTGATAATTTGAACGGCTTATAATTAATTGCAGCTTTACGTCAAAAATATTATTATTGAATTCAATACATTGTATTTTGTGGAAGGGTTGCGCAATGAAAATTATGATTGAAACTTGGGTCGCAAGTATAGAGAGTTTGAGAAGCACTGGATTAAGGCGTATATATAAGCGATGGTCCACTAAATTAATTTTAAATTACTTTTAAATTGAATGAATGGAATGAAATTGTAATGGGAATGCAATAGTTTAAATGTAACGCTTTAACAGAAACAAATGTACGGTAATCGTATAACTTAATACCGTATTTACTCGAATCTAAACCGCCTTCGATTCTACACCCAATTTCCTACATGCTTTTGAGAAAAAAATTTAAAACAATTGTAAAAGGCTCCTTATGCCAATACTTAAGAATTTTAAAAAATAAATTTTAATGAAAAATAATAAGTTAATAACTAATTTATTTTATCAATTTTAAAAACTTTCGAATACATACAGGAACCTATAATTACTCTAATGGTCAGTTTCATGTTTTGAAAATGATTCGTCACTCCTATTGTCTCAACTGACTACGAAATTAGTGTCGGTGTCACCATTTTCGGACACGGTATCATCTTCCATGCCACCCAGTGCATTTGCTATGCAACTTTTTTAAAAAAGAATGTGTCATAAAAGAATGTAAAAGAATTGTTAAAGACTGTTGAACAATTACAAGCAAATAAATTTGTTTACTCCATCGACATATATTTGTTTCATCCGTGTCAAATTTTCATTGCCACTGATCTGTTTCCGATTTTTCTGTGTATAAAATTGCTTCCCTTTCATACTTGCTTCACAGTGAACTCGTCTTGATGGTGTTTCCAATGTCTTTGATGTTTAGGTGATTAAAGAGAGAGAAATCCTACAAAAAAAAATTTCCTAAATACGAGCATACAATGATATTTATATATTTAAAATAGACTGAATACAGGAGATAAACTGCGGAATGGGATAAGTCATCGATGCAAGTGGTCAGAATGGACGATTACATGTTTTCTTTTGTAAGGGTTGATTGATTGAATTATTCAAGCATTAAACAATTCTTCTGAGGAGCTTTGCTTCTGAGACCCAAGTACGAACCATGGTCAGAGTGACGTGGACTGACACAGGCTGGAGACCCCTCTCTAACTAACACACCGCAACGGGAGGACATTTCAGCTCTCGACAGATTTGAAAAGTGCATCGCTGCCTGCACGGCGGGTCTTTAGTGGTACTGGGCTCAGGCTTCGTGACAAGGCAAGTCACGATCCGATACCTATACCGCGCACTCGGCTACTGCGGCCACTCTTTTGTAAGAGATAGAAACTCAATTTCTCCCATCATCCAAATATTTTGGCTTTCGATTCTAATCGAGTAAATACGGTAATTTATATTTCTTAAATATCTAAATAACTTACTTAATTTTTTAAAGTCTAAAATATTACAGTTGGTAAATTGATTTTTAAAAGTATTTATTTCCTTATTTATCTGCAGCCTTTATCTGTTCACAAGATGATAGAGGGCTGGGAGGAAATGTGTCGCTCAAACTACAGAAATGTTATGTGTCCACAAGAGCCTATCACCTTCACCACGCCACCATGAAATCCCATTATTGAAATATTTTTCTAAGATATGAAGAATAATTTTTCTTTAGTAAAAGCGAATCATCATTTCCAATTTAATGTGTCAAGACATTTACGACTCCCGTGATCAAAATAAATGATGCTTGTGTCTCGGCAATTTTTAGAACTCTTTTGCATTCGAACATAATAGTTGAATTCAATTGGTATGTTTCCATATCTCGGTACAGTAATACCTCGACTTAGCGAATTCGGAGTTTTACTATTTTCAAATCTCGTCGATTCGTTTATTTATTTATTTTTTTTTTCTCCCGTCACTGACACTCAGGTAGAATCAATGCTAGTGCCTGATGAAATTGTTAATTCTGATTGAAGAAATTGTCAATCTTGCCAGGCTAATAAATATAGCAGTGGATAGTGATAGCGTTCAAGAACCGTTGCATTCCAACAATCAGGAGCTGACAATGGATGAGCTCATAGAAATGCATGAGCAAGAGCAACACATTGAAGAAATTGGGTCTTTAGACCCAGTTCAATCAGATAGACTGAAGGTTGGTAATTTCACACAAGGTCTCCGTTTTAATTTTTAAAAAAAGGATTATAAATTTTATAAAATAAGTATTCCACAACGATGAGCCTATTTTTTCAACAAAGCAAGGAATAAATAAAACCCTTAATTAAACATTTTCTTTTCTAAATTTTATTTTCTTTTCTCTCCAGCCCAACTAAAAATAAATTGTATGTATTTATGCACGAAATTATACCCCGACTTACGCGGTTGTCACTCAATCCCACTTATCGCATAAATTCGTGGAATTACTGTAAACAGATTAGAAGCTTTTAGCTAATTTTCTAATAATTCAATATGAGGCATTGAATTCTTGAACCTCGATTGAATTTTCTTGAAAATAAAACTTTCTTCTTCAAATTTAATTCGTGCATCGGTTTGAATGTACTTAAGTTCATACGAAGGAGCAAAAAATAATGAAGGTATCTCTGGGACGTTTTCTCTGCGATTTCTGATATGTTTTTCAATTCTACTATTAGCTCACACTCTCTCTATATTTATTTACTTATCTTGGTGGAATTTTAAGTCGTTAATAAAATACATTTTAAAGCCTCCATTGTGAGCTGAAATTTGCATATAATTTTGAATGACAATGCACAGTAATTTAATTATAATTAATAAAATTAGTAGTTAAACTAATTATTCAAAAGGAATTTTCTAAATACAGCCTACACGTTGGCATTATTTTGGTGACTTTGTAAAACTTGAAAGGAGTTTTTCTCACATTTTAAACTTTCATTTTAGAGCTGAAATTTTTCTTACACTATTGTTTTGGGTAAAAATACGATAATTTAATTATAATTAATTGACTGAAACTAATTATTTATATAAGGAATTACAGATACGGCCACGTTGGTTTCATTTTTAGTGATTTGGGTCAAAACCTTAAAAGATTTTTTTTCTCAAGTTTTACAGCATTCAGTTAAACTGAAATTTTATATATACTATTGTTTTGGTTGATTATACGGTACTTTAATGATAATTAATAAACGTGAATTACCACTTAATGTAGTGATTCTGTCCTATGTATATACATATTTATATTAATTGTAACTATTTAATAAAAAGTAGAAGAAAAACCCTAGCAACAAGCTAATTAACTATATCTAAAGGTTCAAAGAACGGGCACTGCTGCTAATTAAATCATTTTACACGCTGTTAAGTTTAAAATATTTAATAAATATAAATGTGTAATGGCCGATTAATCGACCCAATACGAATTACATATTTACTACTTTAAGGACAAACAAGAGATTGCGATGACTATAATAATTCAAAAATGATTTCGTCGCGTGGAAACGGCTTCCCTCTTGTGTTCAGAGCAGGGTTACATATGTTGAGACATTTTCTACAAAAGTAGCTAAAATAAAAAATTTTCTTTGTTGATCAAAGTAGGAATTGACTTAAAAATTTTTTTTTTATATTACATGATATATCTATTTTAGCAATCTTATTATGGATATTCAAATTGTAAAGAAATATTAAATATTATTTTTAGAAATCAGGGAGGGTAGGGAGATGCATGATATTTCAGAAAAACCTTCATTATATTTTTTCAAGCCGAGACACAAGTCTGAATTTTTTAAAAGAAACGATTCATTATTTGTTTCATGAAATAACGAACTACACTAAACATACACTTTTGACATATTTAAATTCTTAACCTTCATATTCATGACAGGTCCATCTTAGAAGGGGGCTTAGAGACTTCCTCGTACGTGAATGGACCAAACTAAAATTTGCCAATTATATCCACAACTTTCCCCCCTTCCCTCTCAGGAAAAATAATTCCCATTCTTACAAGAAAGGACCTTATCCACTCCTGGCGGATGTGACAGGCTCGATGATGTGGTCCTGGGGACTCTAACTGACTCTGGACCCCAAGAAATGCCTTTACTTATTCGATTTCAATGAACTCCGACGTAGGTCTTTGTGACAGAGCGCACGAGGCCTCACTTAGCAAAGAATGCCCATAACAAGGAGGAGTGGCAGTTCCTTTGTGGTCAGTTCACAATAGACCCGTCAGTTAACTCCATCCTTTTTGTGTCCTTCGCAGAGGCTAAGTTTGGGATTCCTTGACTCTCAATGGATAGTTTATCTTTTTGGAGATACTTAAAGCCAGCTTTGTTAACTCGTCCAGCTTAAAATTGCTATTAACGGAACCGGAGATTTGGTGAATAAGGCATTTTGTAGTTTTGTCGTACTGTTTGGGATTGTGCGCGTCAAATTTAAAATTCCTCAGAAGGTTTTTTTGGAATTTACCTTTATGTGTATGTGGTTTCATATTCAGGGGTTTGGGAGATTCTTATTTGAAGATGATTGAGTTTTACAGAGCATGAAAGTGCATTAATGCAGCGTTTCTCAAAATTGTGGGGCGCCCCTCTCCCCTCTAGGGGGGCATGATAAACCTACGTGGAGGGCGCGGGCATATCGTTAAGTCGAAAATAAAAGATTATTTAAAAATATTACTAACTTACTATAAAAGGAAACTAAACAAAATACATTCTGGCATAATAAAAAATAAAATACACATTTATACTGATAAAAGACTCTTGTAAATGTAACAGTACTACACAATGTATTTGACAGTTAATTTAACAATACTAAGTTAAGAACAAATTTAAAAATTACCAGTGCCCTTATGAGCTTGTCATATATAAAATTATACACAAAATTTAATTTTTATCTTGCTAATTTGTATCGTTTATAATTAAAGTCGTATTGTAGCTTTATGTTAAAGAGCATTATTATTGAATTCAGTAAGACCCCGCTGTAATGACTTCTCTCAGATCTGGGCTATCTATTTATTTCAACGTGAAAATTATCAAAATAATAAATACAAGGGTATAATCTAATTACAGTTCAATATCACAATTGAGTCTCTTTGTACTCTCTTCTGTTCCTGGATTTACCAGCCAGGAGACCGCTTTGTACTTCGCAGGCTCGTTCGTAATCAGTTCGAGTCTCTTCGTATTCTCTCCGGTTCTCTCGATCTTTCCGGCTAAGGAGACCGCTGTACTTCGGGCTTAACTATCGCTCTTCTATCGCTCCAAGGGACGTCCGGGCACTCCCCTTCCAAGATCCAGTCTCACTCTCTTCCGGACTCTCTCGCCCGTTTTATCGCATTTCATCTCCCTCGTCATCCACCGCTCATTTCTTTGTCGGCCTCAGTCAAATCCTGCTGCCGCCAGCACCGATTCTCGGCCTCTATTAATTATCCGCACCCTCTGCCGCGCCAAGCATTGTCTCGCTCCCGCCAGTCCGAACGCCACGGCTGGGTGTACAGCTGTATGTTCTCCGACGAGACGGCGCCTCCGAGGTTTCTGGGAAAATGGGTACACAATGACAAGAGCGCCCCTTTTGACAATTGGGCAAAAGGGTGCCGAAACTCGACTTTCACCAACTACAGGAAATTCCTTCCCAATACCATAAAGGAACTTCTCGCGGAATTGTCACGCAGCTTCTGTCAGCACAGGATCTGGCCCAGAAAAATAGGGGAAGGAGATATGCTTCGTCACAGCTGCACTCCCCCAGCTTCAGTGTCCATTCATGGGACACCCTAGGAAGTTCCTTCCATCACGCTACTGGCAACTCTACGAGCGGTCCTGATGCAGTGAAGAGACAATCCTCAGGCAGAGCACTTAGAAATTTAAATATGAATTACTAAAATAACACTGTCAATTCTCACTTGCGAGGGGTTTTACCATTTAACCCCATCTCCATTTTGCATACCAAAGAGGCTCAAAGATTTGATAACAAGCTCTTTAATCATTTTACACATACAACACAGACATACATTCACACACACCAGAAAAAAGAATAATTTAAAAAGAAACTGAAAAGTTATCATGTCCTACTTAATCCGTCAGCATTCCATGAAGTTTTCCTAGTTTTATGCCGAATTTCAAGTGAACGGTTGTAGACTTAAAGCCCATCTTTGCAGTCTGGGATTGCTGCCCCCATTTTGTTTAGGTATTTTAGGGGTTTGTGATCAGTTTCTATAATAAAACTTCTGACCATCTAGGTAGTGTTTTAGCCTCTTTAAGCCGGAATATTATCGCGGCTAACTCCTTTCTACCGTGCTATAATTTCTTTCCGCCACTTGAAAATTTTTTTACTCAGGTATAGAATAGGGTGTTCCTCACCGTTTATTTTTTGCGACAAAACTACTCAGCCCCTGTCACTTGCGTCCGTCTGCAAAATAAAATCTTAGAGTGGGCAAACAAAATAGGTTTCGAACAAGAAGTTTACCCTTCAATTCTGCGAACGCCTTCTCGCATCTTTTCATCCCACGTAATGCTTTCTCTCTTAATTTTTCCCTTGGGGGACGTCGGTCAGGGTGACGCTATCTCCTTTATAGTTCGGGATGTAATGACGTAGTATCCTACGATTCCTAAAAAGATCTCACTTGTGTCTTAGTAGTGGGGAAGAAAATCTTTTTATAGCCTTTATCTTCATATCACTAGGGGACCTAATCCCAGAACCTACAGTATGACCGAGGAATACTTACCACCCCTCCTCCTACGCGAATCTGCATTTTCAGAGGTTTTACTTTTAAACCAGCCACTTTTTAGTCTCCCTAGCACAAGTCCCGTGCCCTCCCTTGGTCTTTTTCCAATTTTGGGAAAAGATGGCTATGTCATCGATGCTTAGGGGAGCGCAAACAGCTCTAATCCCTTCCATTTGTACAAATAAGATTTCTCGAGAACTCCGGGATGAAAAGAATAAGTTCCCGAAACCAATCTACCTGTCAATTTCTAGCAGACGCATTCTCACAACCTTCGTCCAGGTAAATTTCCTCCGTCAATTCTCTTCTCGTAAATCAGGGTATGAGGGTCTTAATTTTTTCCCTCCTTTATCACCCATTTCGGAGGGGGGCTAAAACCTTTGTTTTCATACTGAAACATTTCGTAACGCAAATAATGCTGAGAGGATTCGGTCTTCCCTCCTCTTCCGCGCAAAGAGGCCTTCAAGGCAGATTTTAAAATCCTGAAACCTTAACAGCAGGAGTCGCACTCCCCGGGTGGCTCAATTGGTTAGATTCAGTGTGAATTTCAAGGGCACACCTAGTTTTTCAGGTGTAATCCCTTCTTCCGTTCCCGTGTGCCTCTCCTAGTTCTTCCTTGTTTGACAACATTCATTAAGCCCTATGAACTGGCTTTTCCCTGGCCACATTTGAAGTCTGGGGCACTTCCTTTGCTCAGAACTAAAGTCAGAACTCGTTATTTGGGCCAGCCACACCTTCTTTCCGTCAAACGCCGGGATTTCTGTCATGGATTCATTTTCATCCTTTTGGGTGGGAAGAACTGGATCAGTGTTTCAATTGAAACTCGCTCGCCGCGTTCCAAACCTGCATCCCTTCCTCTCAATAGAAGCTACCGCCTTACTGGCGCTTCAGCGTCACAATCCGCATTTATCGTGTACACCCCCACTTTCCCTCGACTCAATTAGATCAGCTGTGTTTCCCCAACAAGCAAGGTTTCGCCCGAGGGCTGTTTAGCGCAAACTGCTGCCCTTCGTGTAAAAACTCGCCTCCCTTGGTCTTAAATTTTACCTTTTTGCGAAGGGAGGTAAGAAGCAATGGCGCCACGTCAGCAAAGGAGCTTTTGACACAAAATACTCTCCCAAATAATTATTTATCACATCTATCAACTACTCGCACACAGATTCATAGTAGACCCGTTATCTCTTAAAACACCGACACTCTACACCACTTAATTCAAATCAACTTTAAATTCCCCAAAGAGTTCTCACTTTTCCAGGCCACTCCCAAACTAGCTGTTTCCAACATGTTTTCACAGTTTAGGAGGCAGGGGTTTTATGTGACCGACTTCATTGCAATAATAACAAATAATGGGTTTTCCTTTCAGATAGTCTCCTTCCCTTTTATATAACTAATTTCCTATCCTCATTTATTCCTTTTTCCTTCAATCTTTACACATTTTATTTTTCTGTTACTATCCCCATTTTTCTTAGACGGTTGAAAATGTTCATTATCTCATGGGGGGTCACAATTCTCCTTTTCAGACTCACGGCAGTAGCCTCCTCCCACTCTTTCATTAACTAACGCGTTAATTAACGGCTTACACTTGCTAACCAGTTCCCTCGTAAATTCCCAGTACGGTTTTCCTGTCAAATAACAGACATTTGTAGGATTGTTTCTTTTATCACCTGCGTTTCATATTGAACTCTTGTTTTCCTTCAACGGCTTCTGAGTTTGGCTCTCAGTCGTTCTAACTCAATTCTCTCATTTTGCTTACGCTCCTCAAACTCTCGAGCCTTGAGTTAGTCTTTTCCCGTTCTTTTTCCTCCTTTCTCTTTTTTCTCCCTTTCTTCATTTTCCCTCCTTTCATTTCTTCCTAAAACTCCCTCATCCAACGCTTTAATCGTTTCACATATCATTATCACTCATTTTTGTAAAATTCTATCCTTAATTTCTACTTTTCTTAGATCTACCGTTGACTTCCACCTAATTCCCCTTGCTACCTCTAACAAGTCATAACACTTTCTTAATCTTAAAAGGAAAGTCATCGTAATAATAAACAACTAAACAGGTACTACAATAAATTGAAAGAGAACACGCATATACCAAACAACACAATCCTATTAGTACAACTAAAATACCCCGAAGTAACTATGCAATAATACACAATAAACAACTAAACAAAGAGGTGCTACAATAAATGAAAAAATCACATTTATACCCAAAACAATACAATCCTATTGGTATTGCCTAAAAAACCGTAAAGTAACTATGCAAAAATTGGCAATAAGTTCTTTCCACTACAACCATGCATACTCTGTCAATATCATAAAATAAAAACACAATTCCTGTGATTCTGGACCCGTACACAAATTAACATAATAGAAAAAGGCACTTTCATATCAAACAACTCTTTTTAGACTCTTGGCTTAAAACAAAATTCATTGGCGCGAGCACAAAATTCCACTTAGATTTCCAAAAATACTAAGCTAACAAATAAATAAATCTCTACTCTGCTCCGAGCATAATCTCAAAGAAAGGACTTACCCTCTGCTGTGGGGTGCTGCGCCTTCACTTTCTTTTTGTCGTTTGGAAACACTTCTAAGTAGAGCCACACCCTTCTTTTCCGTCCGACGAACTTTTAACTCTTACTGGTATAAACAGTCCACACTCTTGACAGGGCAGTTCCTCTCGTATATCAACGCACACACACACAAAGAGAGTCCTTCTCCCGCGCACTCCTAGATTCGGGAAGATAATCCTTTTTCCTATTCAGGCGTAAAATTCCAGCATTTATTCCCATTTAAATGCAACCCAGCTTTGCGCCACCAGATATATACAAATAAGTATAGCTGTAATGACTTCTCTCTCAGATCTGGGCTATCTATTTATTTCAACGTGAAATTATCAAAATAATAAATGCAAGGGTATAATCTAATTTTACAGTTCAATATCCTGAATTAGATTCTTTGGCACTCTTCTGTTCCTGGTTACCAGCCAGGAGACCGCTGTACTTCGCGGGCTCGTTCGCAATCAGTTCGAGTCTCTTCCGTATTCTCTCGGTTCTCTCGATCTTTTTCCAGCTAGGAGACCGCGCTTTGTACTTCGCTGGGCTCACTTTATCGCTCTTCCACTATCGCTCAGGGACGTCCGAACCGCTTCCCTTCAAGATCCAGTCTATATATCTTGGACTCTCGCCCGTTTTATCGCATTTTTCTTCTCCCTCGTCATCCACCGCTCATTTTCTTTGTCGGCCTCAGTCCAAATCCTGCTGCCCGCCCAGCCTTCCGGTCTCTCGGCACTCTATTGATGTCGCACCCCTCTGCCGCGCCAAGCATTGTCTCGCTCCCGCAGTCGAAAGACGCCACGGCTGGGTGTACGGCTGTATATTTCTCCGACGAGACGGCGCCTCCGAGTTCTGGGAAAATGGGCACACAATGACAAAGGCCGCCCCTTTGACAATTGGGCAAAAGGGGTGCGAAACCCTCGACCAGCTACAAAATTCGCCCAGCCATAAAGGGAACTTCCGGAATTGTCGCGGCTTCTGTCAGCACCCAGGATCTGTTGAAAAATAGGGAAGGGGTCTTCGTCACACCGCTTAACGCGGGGTATACGTTTCATCAACGTTGAGCGTAATATGAAACAGTGTTAACTAGTTATCTCATCATGTAAATAATAATGGGGTTAGGGGAAGATGAGTAGAAAATTAGGTCAGATATTTTACCGTAAATTTAATGAGTATGTTTTTATAACAATGGAAACAAAATTTATTTCTTACAAATATAGAAACATGATTAACGAATATACATATAAAAATAAATAAAATTCTAAGTCAGTATGTTTACATTTCAGATCATTGTCTCTTCTGTATTTCCAATTTTCTGTCTTTTTATCAAGAAAGATTGGTTTAAAGGCATATTTCTTTCAATTTCGTAGTCAATCCGTATAGAAAGTCATTTTTCCATTTCCTCAATTGTATTATTTCTATAGAACGGGTAATTCTAGTTGCAGAGCTTGTCGTAGTTGCAGTTGCCAATGACAGTATTTATTCTTAAGAATGGTCCTTATTGTTGAAGTTGCCAAATTCAATGCAGCACCAATTTGAGATTCACGTACACCAGTATCTGATTTTCTAATCACTTGCATTCTTGTTTCTAGTGAAATGCTTTTTCTTGTTGCTTTATTTTCGTGGTTTTTTTTATTATCAATCATGATAAAAACTAAAAATGATAACATTTGTCACCGTTAGAATCATTATATTATATAAATTTATACTTACAATAACAACAACAAATATTTGAAACGATAAAAATACGTTCGTATAACACCGCAAGAAAGAAGAAACACAAACTGATTCGGATATCGGGAAGCCTAACGCTGTGTGCAATTTTGGGGAATCCCACAATTCAAATAAAAGAGCGTTAAACCGAAACAGCGCTGAGCGAAACAGCGTTAAGCGGGGTCTTACTTGTACATTGTTATTGCATGGAAGGGGGTGTGATGAAAATTTTGATTGAAAATTTAAAAAGAATTTCGTTAAGGAATAAAAGGATAGGAAATTATAAGGAGTATTCAACTACAATTCATAGGAATGATAATATTTGATAGGTTTTATTACAGTATTTTATAATGCTATACAAATTTAGTACAAATTAGTTTTTGAAAAATTTAACCAATAAACTAAAATTGAAAAAATTGAAAAGAATTTTTCTGAAAAGTCAGTCTTTATTTGATTTCTTTTTCCTGTTTTCCATCTAAACTCTTATTATGGATAAAATGAATCGGGTAAGTTTAAATTTCCTTTTTATGCATCAAAAGTAAACTAAAAATATTATATATATATATATATATATATATATATATATATATATATATATATATATATATATATATATATATATATATATATATATATATATATATATATATATATATTATATTTGAATTTTTGAACTTATTAACACACCAGCAGCCAGTGGCGTATTTCTCTATGGGAGCTAGGGAGTGACTGAAAGTTATATTGATGCCCCCCTACTATAAAGCAACACGAGGGCTATTGGTGACAGGCCTCCTAATTTTGACCCTCGGTCAGTGCCGGTTTATCTATTGAGCGTTTGGGGCGGGCACCCAAGGGCCCGCATAAGCTGGGCTTATTATGCTCGGTCTCCTCCACACGGGAGGTCTTAAGTGGAATCAGGGCTCCACCCAGCGACATTCCGACCACGAGTTTTCTTTCGTGGAAGAGAAAATTTATATTAAAAAAACACACACACAGAGACAAAAGCACCTAGGCATTATCATTATGATGAAAAATAAAAATCTGTTGATCCATAAAAAGAAGAGGGGCAGGGGTGTTGAACTGGTTTTTACAAGCCTTAATAAACATCTTAAGATCGATCAAAGTATAATGTCATTATGTTTTAATGCCTTTTGATATATCGTAAAATGTTCTAAGCTACACACATTAAATAAATATTACAATAACAAATTTAAAGTACGAAAAGAGATTGAAAATTCCTTGACAAAAGTACTCATGTAAATAAAATTTTCTGTTAAAAATAAATAAATAATAGTAAGAAAATGTTCTGAATTGGTTTTATAATAACTAATCTACAAAATTGTTTAACCTCGTCCATTAAATTGCTCAATTTCCAAAATTTAGAATTTACGTGAAAAGTAAAAATGATCATAAATTTCTGATCTAAGAATATCACTTATTTAACATGCTTCAAACAAAACTCACTTATAGGATAACCCGTGTTCTAGAACACTATTACCTTGTTCATACATTTAGGGTTACATACCACCACCCCAAAATTAACTTAAAATACAAACCTAACAATACCAAAGTGAATTGCCCTCTCTGTACCCCGCACACTCCCTTAACCCTGCACCCGAGCAGATAGAACCCCCTCCGAAAAAATCCAAAACCGATATTTGGGAAAAGGAAATTAAATCAGCTGTCGCCGCCGAAACACTCCAGGGCACTTTTTCGGAAATTATCTCCACAAAGTCAATCAAGGCATTGGCGCGAAAACTTCCCGGGTGTTCTTTTTCTCTGGAGGGCTTAGAGCCCTTTCGCCGTGTGTCGAGGGTAATTAACTGCCGAACAATCCGATAAATTCGAGTCGGGTTTTCGGGTGCGGGAAAATATCTTCTGGTCGAGCTTCGCCTTCTCTCGACTTCATTATCATATTGTGGAGAGGCACGCAGGGGGTTGGGGGTGGCAAACGAGCAACGAGGGCGATTTTAATTACGGATTCCTGTTCGATTGGACGTAGCCCGGGGTGGCTTTTTAGGGTTGTTGGAACGGTAAAAGCCTAGTTTTGGCGGTCGTGGTGAGACGGTGCCAATGTTTAAAATCGTTCTCTTCGTATTTTCAAAAGATGAAGAGATAATAGAACGTACTTGCCTTTTGCACCAATAGGAATTTTAAATAATTGTTATATGATAAAGAGTTATAAGAATACAACAGTAATGTATTCTTGTGTGACATTTAATAAGTAAATAAAGTAATTTAATCAATGGCGTAGCTAGTACTGGGTGGGTCCTGCATCGAAATTCTTTGGGGGCCTTTAGATTTTTATTTCCTTTTTTAGAAAGGAAATAAGGCCGCGGTAGCCGAGTGGTATAGGTATCGGATCGTGGCTTGCCTTGTCACGAGTTCGAGCCCAGTACCACTAAAGACCCGTCGTGTAGGGCAGCGATGCACGTTAAATCTGTCGAGAGCTGAAGCGTCCTCCCGTTGGTGTGTGTGGTAGTTAGGAGAGGGGGTGCCAGCTCAGGTGTCGTCCACGTCACTTGACCATGGTTCAAAATTACTTGGTCCGTCGCCAAAAGCCCTCGAGTAGCGGAACAGTGCGCCGTTAATATTCAATCAATTAATCAATAGAAAGGAAATAAAAATGGTCGCATTAATAAAACATTTCGAAACATTACACATATTGATGCCCCTATAGCTTGGGGGCCCTTCACTGGCGTAGCTAGGTCCGAATGGGCCCTGTATCAAAATACCTTCTCGGCCCTTTTTTTTTATATGAGAGCGCCTTGAGTGGAGCTGTACTTAACACATTTTGGGGACCCTGTAGGTTGGGTGCCCCGTATCATTGATACGGTGATAGCTACGCCCTGTGGCCTTGTATCCTTGATACGGTGGTATCTACGCCCTTGAATTTAATACAATAGCAAGTCCAAAAAATTCGAAAACCATGATATTTTTCTTTTATATTCAGATAGCTAACACCCTTGCTTGTAATATAAAATCTCCCCCAGTCTTCTGTTTATATATAATCTGATTACATTATTGATCATCTGCTACAAAAGGCCGTGCCATGGCATACTTAAAATGCCTAAGCCACAGCCCAAATTAACGAACAATTGATAAACTATTGCTAAATTAAGTTATTTATAAAATATCTCAAAGTCGTTAAGTAGAAAAGCTTCTTTATAATTTACAACAAACAATTTATTTGATTCAGAAAGAATATTATTGATTAATGATGATAAAAAATAATATTAGCTAAAACTGAGAATAAGTTTAAGTAAGTTATAATTAGAACACGGGGACACGGGACAACTCCACTGAGGGTAAAAGAGGATATTAAAGATGTTTCTAGTGAACTAGGCAATGGGGGTTAAAGGCTGCACTTCTTGGATGAAACGTCCAGAACTCTGTTGCTCTCGGGCAGTTAGGATCTAATAAAACCAGTTCGAGATTTATGGCCGTCATAAAATGAAGAGAGAATAACTTGAAAAATTTTCAGAAATACTTTAAAAAAAGGGAGGGAGAAAAAGTGTGTGTGCTTATGACCACACGATAGAAGTGAGAACTTCATATTTTGTAATGTTATTTCAGGGATTAGTTAGGTGAATAAAAAACAAGAGGATATTAGTATTGTCCTATAAAATTATTTATTCATATATCTGTACTCATGACGTAATATTTTTGTGCGAAATATACAATCATATTTGGGAATTAATTGGATTTTAAGAAAGAAACAATAGGTTTATGGTAGCTGAAATAGGTTATAAATCCTTTAGATTCAAAATTTTATTTAAATATCTATAAAAAAAACTCCGTCAAGCGTTGTTCCGTACTTCTTCGTGCTTCATTTGGATCATTTGACATAATTAAATTGAAGTTTGATTTAAAAAAAAAATCAACTACAGGTTTTGATTTGTCTTTTGAAAAATCTTCTTTAAAATTCCTACTTAAAATCATAAAAAAAATTTGTTCCAGAAGAGCATTCCGGTTTTTTTGAATTTGGTTGTAAGTTAATAATATTCAATTCTATCCATGAATTAATTTAAGCAAAGGGATTGTAAAACAGGTAAGTTGATTGGGAAGAGAGGAATCTAGGTCAAAGCTTTTAAAAAGGGATTTATAATCAGAAGATTTATATCACATAATCTCTGGCTTATACTAGGTCTTTTGTCATTGTATGACAGTTTTGTACAAATATATCCGGTGCTGCTGCAAGGAAAGTTTCTAAATTATATTTTGTTTTCTTGTATTTAAATTATTTAATTTAACATTTTCTTAATACCTGTATACTTAATTTTGTTATATTTTAAAATTTTAATTGTTTTAATTTTCTCTTTTTAGAATCAAAGTATATTTAAGTAATGTGATTAATAGAACAATTTGTTTATTGTTATTCCGATTCGCTTTAAAAAATATTTTTATTCTTACGAACACTGCAATATTGCTAATGTGATAATTATACTATTTACTTAGTTCTATAAAAATTTGTCCTTTTTCTACGTTTTATGTGAAACTCTAGTGTAAGATTTTTCTTTCTCTCTAAGCCTATTTTTTAAAAATATTACGTTTCATTTTCATGCTTCAACTAGGATTAGAATTAATCTCGCATTCATTTTAGTAGAAAGTGGTGGAGTGGGGTGGGGGCACTTAGATCGAAGCTAGGAACTTTACTTTTACTGCCTATTGGTGGTGGTGGTGGTGGGGGGAGACGAAACGCGTTTTAGAGTGTCGGGAGGAAACGTCCCTCCTTTCCTTTTTAGGGGTGTGATGCCCGTCTGAAGCCGAAAAAAGTCAAATTAGCGTTACATTCCCGAGTGTGACGTTCAGTCAAGTTCACTCTCTAGAAAAACGCGCTAATAGAAGAAATCACTTCAAAAATTGAATCACAAAAGAAAAAATTCGTTATATAGAGAATGCTCTTCTCTATAGAAAGGTTATTTTACGAAGAAAATCGTGAAATGTCAAGGTTCCAGAAAAAAGTTCGCTATATAGAAAAATTCGCATTATAGAGGTTCGTTATATAGAGGTTCGACTGCTTATAGGTATAGGTGTTGTATTAGGTTTTAACGGAGTATTTTCGAATTAATGGCCTAACTTTAACTCACAATATACCTTTGGAATATGCATTTCCTTATTCGAAACTTTCAGTGACAATACTGTCATTAGGTTTCACGGACGTATTCATATTTAATATATCATATCTCTTTCCGTCTTACATTGCATTTGCTGCAGAAAATTTTTTGTCTCAGTTCTTATCTTTAATAATTCTTTTTTTTTAAAGAAATACACACAGCTGTGGTTCACCAAAAATTACTAACCTTAATTTTTTCACCAAATCACATTACAACACTCAGAATTGCATGTTTAAATCTAAGTAGCATTGTTGTCACAATCGAAATAACATGCGAAAAGGGTGCTAAACGAGCGCCCCTGGCAGCCCTGTGCCTACGGACTGCCTCTTGTAATCCTGTGCGGCGTTTGCTCTTCAATCCTCTTCTGATCTATCTTCACACATTCCATCCCCCTCTCCACCACCCTCTTCACTTATTTAATCTCTCTTTCAGAGCTCGGCACTCTCGCAGATTTGCACTCTTTTTGACTTGTGACGCCATCTGGCGGCCATCACTATTCGTATTCGGAAGGAGTAACCTATTGTGGTAGGAGAGCTATCGCGCGCGGGGGAAAAAGGAGAGATGACGAAATGAGATCCGAAGATGACGGTTGAGGATTTTTTTTCGGATGAAGAGATGAATTTTTGCGAGACTATCGATGAGATTTAGGGGTACTTCTATTTTTTTTGTTTTGAAATACTAAAAGTCCGTACATGGAAATCGACACAAAATATTATTTGGTAGGAAAAAACGATGTAGTGTAAAGTACTAAATGGTTTAATAAATAAAAATCTTGTAATTTTTTATTTTTAAAACAATGCAGGAATGAAAAATAAAAATGTTCTTTTTTAATACCTGAAATATCTCGGTCTGAACGTACCATTTTATCTGATACGAACGAATACGAAAACATGAGGAATTATTATTCCGGGAAATCTTCGAGCCAAAATTCAATAAATAAAAAACAAGAACAACAATTGAATGAATACAAATGTATTACGTATACAAACTCTTGAATTGGAAGAAGCCAAAAATCTACAGCTTTAGAAATCAACTCTGAACCTAGACTTTTGACCCTGGACCTACCCCCTTCCTTGAAAAATGTTTGTGTGCGCCACTGATTATAATCCTATGCACATAGTACGTACAATATAATTATGTGTTTGTTATTAGTAATTTATTTTATTAATTCGTACTAATTATTTGTTCAATAATTTATTTTTTTCTGTTTTTTGTTCTCGACAATCGCGCGATAAAATCAAAAGAATATGTTTCGCGGCGTGTATTGGAGTATAATACGAGAATAACGGACTTTCGATCCTCGGTATATGTAGAATATTAATACTAATATATGTAGAATACTTTCCAATGCTAAAATATGTAGAATATTTTCTAATACTAATATATGTAAAATACTTTCCAATACTAAAATATGTAGAATATTTTCTAATACTAATATATGTAGAATACTTTCCAATACTAAAATATATAGAATACTTTATAATACTAATATATGTAGAATACTTTCCAATACTAAAATATGTCGAATACTTAATAATACTAATATATGTAGAAATAAAGTAAATGTAAAAGACTAAATGTAAAAGACTAAAAGTCTGAGGTACAATGCTTTCAGAAACTTTCTTTTTTAAAAAAATATGGATGGGCGTCGTTAATTGTTGTTTCATTTTGCTGCTGTACAAAGAATATTGGCAACGAACCTTTTATTCCGAACCTCTTTAAAGTGACGAGGACAAACCTGAACTGGCATCCTATTCTCCATACTTTTACAACACGACAACGTGAGATCTTAGAGCCTCGACAGAGATCAACCTCTCTACATGGAGGTCTGTGAGTTTGTAAACCTTGACTGTACGGTTACTGCAGTCAAACTATTTCGAATTTCTCATAATAAATAAAATATTTTTATTTTAATACAAATTTTAAATTACTATGCAAACATAAAAAACTGGAGTAAAGAAGTAATGAGTAACTCTTTAAGATTTCCTACCCCACCACTCCCTACTGAAAAGGAAGAAATGTATAGAAAGTTTACGCAAGTGATAATTTATTTCATATTTTTATTCTCAAACTATAAGTAGACAAACAAAAAGACAAAATCAATTCAGTACAAAAATCTACTCATAAAAAATTGTGCTATGTTGAAATGGGAATTCTTTAAGGATTATTTGTTTATTTATTCAACCATGCTTCTTCTCAAATCACGTATTGTTTAAAAATTGTAAAATTCAATATCTTTAAAATTATATGTCATTTTCTATTTTTTTTAAAAAAATAAACAAGTTTTATTATTTTGCGTGTCAGAAATCTATCACAACTTCTCATTGACAACAATAAAGCGGTGCTGGGCAAGAAATAGACAGGTAAAAAAAAAAGTCCAATTGAAATGACATTTGATTTTTCATCGATTCTTTTTGTTGTACTTTTTAAAAATCTGAGTGAATGCCTTTTGTGTGTTAAGCTGAACTGGTTCTGAAAAACTCTAATGTGAATGTTTAGAAGTAAGCCTTTAAGGTATCCGACTACGTTCGGAACCGTGATTTTGCAAAAGCGTATAAATGGATAACATTTATGATATTTAGTGTCACTTAGAGATTATAAAATGTATGTAAAATTGTCTTAAGAAGGGTATTACAATAAAAAATTATTTAAGTACAATATTTTGACAAAAAATGAGCATAGAATGACCCATCTTCAAAATATTCTCCTTTTGAGAAAAGTGCTTCTATTATAATAATTTTTTTGCCTGTCTATACCCTGACCTCTGTACAGAAGCTCAACTAGAATTTTTTGAAATATATAACTTAGAAGTGGGTTTATCCATGTTTTTTACGACAACAGAGGGGAGAACTTTTAAGAAAAAAACGCCGATCATTATATATATTTCAATGGGTTGTAACCGAAAATAAAGTGAATTTTTCAAAAATCACACATAGTTGAGCCTCTGTACAGAGGTCTGAGCTATAGACAGGCAAAATATATATTATTATAATAGAAGCATTTTTCTAAAGGAACATTTGAAAAAAGGGTTATTCTAAGTTAATTTTTGCCGAAATATTATTTATGAAAATTTTTTTTGCCAAATGTCCTTAAAACAATTTTATACATGAAATGTAATCTAAGTGACACTAAATATTGGAAAATTTCCATTTATACGCTTTTAAAAACACTGTTCCGGAACGTAGTCGGATACCCTTTTTAAATTTAGCATTTTTGACGAATTAGTTCGTTGCAATTTAAATGTAAGATTCGAAATTCGTTGAAATTAATTTTAAATCGAAACAACTCCGTTTTTAGATTTTCAAATTTTTTTCAAGCTTAATACTCTTATACATACTTTTAATTTTAATGTTTGGTTGGGAATAGTTTCAAAAAAAGTCATTCTTCTGTTGATAGGAATTGAGAAAATTAGTGGCTCATTATAAACGTACTGAAAATTACAGAGTTTTTCTTTTTTCTTTTTTGTTCTTACTATCGTTACCAGGGGCGCAGCTACCACCGTATCAATGATACGGGGCCCCAAGCTACAGGGGCTCCCAACATGTATAATTACAATTCCACTAACAGGGCTCCCATACCTAAAAAAGGGCACCGAAGGAATTTCGATACAGGATCCCTTCAGAGCTAGCTACGCCAGTGGTCGTTACACTTTGAAGTAATACAAGAACAAATTTATGCTACACCTCATAATTTTGAATCGTGATTAAGTGACGAGGATGACACCTCATTCTCCATATTTTCACACCATTCCAACACAAAAACTGAGGCTTAACGCAATTGACATTCTTCAGCAGCATACATTGGGCGTTTGAGGGCACCCGGGCCGGGCCGAGAATTTGGGGCGATTTTTGGTTATAATTTTACCTTGGCTACCGCCGTATCAGCGGTATCAATGATACAAGGCATCAAGCTACAGAGGCCCGAACATGTGTAAGCAAAAAATCGTCAAATCTTATCAATAGTCTAATTAACAGAGCTCCCATCTCCAAAAAGTGGGGCCCCAAAGAATTTTGATACAAGCCCCTCTCAGGACGTTACGCCAGTGGTTTGATGGCTTAGAGTTAGCGTGCCCTCTTCTTAAGCCTAAGGTTGCGGGTTCGATCCCAAATGGAGTCGATAGATTTTGTGGTTGCAAAATCGTAGACATGCATGCCATATGATTACGTGAAATGTAAAAGATCCCTTAAGAATCAATTTTTGGGCCAGGTACTCTCGGCAAAAGTAAATCATGGCAATATTTAGTATCCCAAAAGGGGCTTTAATTAAATTTTCAAGCCCCTGTAACAGCGAGAGCCGCCACTAGATGGTGTCACCACTAAATGGCTCTCACATTTAGAGGACTTACCGTGTCTTCAAAGATTTAATTACAAAAAATGTAGCCCATTAGGAAAAAAAAATAAGTAAAAAAATATTCCTTTTGATTATTATACAGCATTTTCTTCATCAATTTATCAAAGTATAGCACTGGTTGTTAATTCACATCCCATATTGAAGGTACATGAAGCCTATCGGACTGGACTTCAAAATTTTGAACCGCGGTAAAATGATGAAGATGACGTCCTAGTGCCACATCAACGTGAGGACTTTGACTCTTGATAGATTTCGTATGCTTGAACCCACTACACGGCGGGTCTTCAGACCCACCAAGATTCAAATCCATGACTCGCCGGCCATGAGTCCGTGACCCTGACCACTCTGATACCATAGTATTACGTTATAGCGCAATTATATACTTTTTTAAAAAGGCTCATTGACGTTTTTTTTCTGTCTAGAAATATACATGCTCTTCATTGTGACAGCATTTTTCATTAGGCTGTTTTCGCCATATGTAAGACAGAGTGAATTTAACGCGGAGCACATTTTCAGACAGAAAAAAATGCCTCAATTTTGATAAAAATTTGGGACATTGTAACTCATGCATTTGTTTGTAATATAGTGTTTTTAAAATTTCAAAATATTTCGTAAATTATCCATTTTTCCTTTTAACATGTAAAGGGATAGCTCATTTAGCATTATGGTATAGGAGAAAAAATGCAAAACACATTTTATAAAAGAAAAAATGCATCAAAACTCGAGTAAAAATGAGTAGTGTCATAAAATAAGTGATTCTCTACAGCAGTGATCCGCAACTCCCGGTCCGTGGACCAAATGGTGCTGGGCCGCCAAAAGAACATTAAACTATTGCCATTTTATTTAAAGTGGTGCATTTCTCTCGGATTTGCGCAACTTTCCACGGAAATCACTTTATATTCTACGTTAAATCGCTTTTATTCATTTTTGGTTTAACTATATTTTATTTTGAAGGCATATTTAAATGTAACTAAATTAAAATTGCTAAATCAAAACAATGTAAAATATAAACAATCAACGTGTCCCACCCTCAGTGGTCCGCGGTAAAATTATCAAACGTTGACCGGTCCGCAGAGATAAAAAGGTTGCGGGCACTGCTCTACAGGATAGTGAAGCCAGAATGTAGCATTAATGTTTGAGTACTTTTTAATCTGAAAAAATATCCCGAATTCGGCTCCTATTCTTTAACATTAGCCGAAGAACCTTAATGGTCAAATATTTGTCAGATGACAAAATTTAAAAACTATGATCGCATTCCTGATGTAATTCCCTTAGAGCAGGGTCGTTTTTAGCATCCCCGGTGCCCTAGGCACTACAATAGTTACGCCCCTTATTTCCAGGGCACATCCCTTCCTCCTTCAATTGTACTGTTTTGCTTAGGCAGGGGTTTTCCCTTAACTCTCTCACTTTTTTCATTTTCTTTGTTTTTACTGTTTGGATAATCTTTCCACTCTCAATCACCTTAAGACCCACCGTGTCCTAGAGTGAAAGTCGTAAGGAAAGGATAGTGGTGTGGTTTGGCCACTCTTGTTTATTTCGGAATCACCGACCACCCACCCTTACAGTAAATCTGAAATCGTTCGCAATTATACAGAGTATACATTATTGCACATGACTGTTTTCAACTTGTTAATTATCATCTTTTTCATCGCTTATCGCTTTACTGTCTTTGCTTTTCGACATTCTTATTCTTTGTTGAGTCACTGTCATTGTACTTGTACAACGAAGGTTTTCTTCGAAAAACGAATGATTTTTTCGAAAAAATCATTAATAACATCACTGCAATCAATTTTCATTGCAATATCATTTTGAGCTCATAGCAACATTAAATTGTTAAGCTTTTCTTTTTTATAGTGGATTTCATTTCTGTCTTTACTCTCTGGAGGTCAGAAATATTTCTCTCACGATTCGCTCGGCGGTGGTACGTTCGCTGTAATTTTAATTTTTTTCATCATCCAAATTTTTGCACCCCCAAATCTTTTGTGCCCTAGGCACGTGACTGGTGTGCCTAAGCGGAAAAGCGGCCCTGACTTGGAGGCATTGACATCTTAAGACTTTTTGAGACCTCAGGCCTATTATGCTAAAAGTAAGCCTCATCTATGACATTTTGAAGCAAACAGTATGCATTGTCAAATACTCGAACTAACGGAACCCCTTAACAAATAAATGTGAGTGACTCATAATCTCACAAACCTATTCACATACCTACTAGACCGACTGTCACCTTTCGATTACATGATCAATGATAACGAATAGGGGTGGGACAAGGCCGAATAATGGACGACACATTATGTAATAATGCAGCCTTGCCACTGTTGCCAGCTGGCAAATAGTTCGATATTTCCATTTTGATTCGACAGTCTCAGAGATTCGGAGAATATGTCCGGGAATAACACTTGATTAAAATTATTCGGATCACGATCTTACTGAGGTCAAATTGAGAACGAGAAGAGGTCACAGCCATGGACTTTTTTTAAAGCATGGACAGCCATGCTTTAAAACAGTTGTTCCCGAACTTTTTAAACCCATGAACCCCTTTTATAGTCAAAGCTTGCCCACTGGCCCTTTTTATACTCAAAACTTGTCCATGGACCCCTTTTAATAGTCAAAACTTGCCCGCGGACCACTTTAATTGGTCAGAACTTGCCCACGGACCACTTTTAATAGTCAAAACTTGCCCATGGGCCACTTTTAATAGGCGAAACTTTTCCCTAGGACTCCCAAATGAAAAAGCTACATAAATGTATAGTATAAAAATTACAAATTTTAAAAATATATATTGCGTTGAAAAATTATTTATTAAAATTATAACTTATGTTTAAAATTTTAAAAAATGACTTGGATGAACTTGATGAAATGTTATGAGTGTATTTATGTCCATTTCAATGTTTGTGAGTAGCAAATGTAAATCCCCACGAGCACTAGTTTTTAGTTGTATATAATTTTTTTTTCTTTTTTGTGTTGAGGATTTTTACGGCACTGGATCCACGTTCTACCAAATTTGAAGACGGAAAAGTAGTCAACAACTTCTGTACAGTAATACATAATGCAGCATATAAAATTGGAATCTGTTTTTGTATAACCAGAATCAGTAGCGCACACAGGAATTTTTCAAGGGGGGGTCCGGGGTTGAAATTTCACCATTCTTGTATCATGCTATTTTTGATTTTGTCGATTTTCACAGGAACAAAACACAGTAAAAAACCAATTATTGAATAAATAATTAGCATTAACTAATAAAATTAATCACTAACAACAAATATTTAATTAAATTTTACGTATTATATACTTAGAATTATAACCAATCGGTAAAAAATCAAGGGCTTTGGGGGTCTGGACCCCAGGACTCTGTGTGCGCCACTGACCAGAACTAATGGTATCCTGGTTCAAACAGTTTAAGTCCCTCATTTGTGGTTATTTCAACAAGATGCTCCTGTATTAATATGGAATATGGAATCATCTGTGTTTGGGATCTGAGTTAGTCCACGTGAAAAAGGGTTCAACACCCAGTCGGGAATATCCAAGTGAATTATTGTTATTTATATAAATTTCTATAAAAATATAAATGGATCAAAATTTTTTAAAAATTTTATATTAAAACTTGTGCGAACCTCTTGGCGTTATTCAGAGACCCTTAATTCAGTTTTAATTTTCCATGGACCCCCTGTATAATATCAGGGCTGTTTTAAAACAATAGTACAGAAATTTTCAATTTCAATGTTTAAAAAATTTCTTTTAAATAGATGTTCCTTTTTTTTATTTATTAATTTGAATATATTAAAATACATTCAGACCTGGATTTAACGAATTTATTGGAATCGAGCATTTTGTTCGTTCATTCGGGGTTATTCGTTATATCAAGGTCGAAACAAAATACAAATTTCTGCAACTTACTTTTTGGAAATTCTATTATAAGCAATTACAAAAAAATATCCATAGCTTAAATTACACGCTTTTTATTCAACGGCTAAAAAGCAATTAAAACTCAAACTCAGTGGCGCAACAGTGCATGAGGGCCAGGGCCTACTGTGCCCATACCAGTATACTTGACCATTTAGCCCTGAGATGCATGAGTAGATGTCCCGATTAGGTGATCAGTGTGGAGCAAGACCCCCAGTGTTTAGGTCCCCAAACAAGCTTAGTACTTATTTATCGACCCTTGTAGTAGGGATAAAAGGCTGAGTCGAACTTGCCCAGCTCGGGAATAGAATCCGGACTCGTGGTGTGGAAGCGCGATACGCTACCACTTAACCACTGGACCTTAAAAATGTAATTATATTAACGAATTATTACACAATAGTTAATTGGAAATTTCTTTAAAAAATGAATAATAGATGCTTGAAAGTCTTTTTGATTTCTGACAAGAAAGAATTCTTTCTGGTTAATAGTGCTAGTGTTTTTAAGAAATGCTGTTTGTACTTGGTACTGAAATACGTCTCATCTTTGTGGTGAAGTGGGAATATTTCATTGAAGGCAGAAATTCAGATTTTGGAACATATTCGATAAGAACAAAGGGTTGCGGGCAAGGGGATTTGTTGATTGGGGAAAAAAGAAAAGAAAATGGAAAGATAATCCAAAAAAACAACAATATTTTATTCTGCCCTCTTTTCAAAAAAAAATTGCAAAATATATGTACACACCAGTGGCGACCAAAGGGGGGGCTGGGGAGGGAACCCCAAACCCCCTTATTTTTCCATTGGGTTTATAATTTTAAAGTATAATACAAAAAATTTAATTAAATATTTGTTTTTAAATTAATTTTATTTTAATGAAATTTTTATTTTAGTTTTTATGTTTTTTCCCAAAATGCAAAAATAAAAATAGCAATACAAATTGAATTTTTAAGGCCCCCCTTGAAAAATTTTTCCTATTAAAACATCAAATTTAAAGTTTAAAAACATGAAATTTTGAAGCATGAGGTTTTTAAATAAATGAAACATTCTTCACAGTATGCAGAGTGTACGTATAAAACAAACTTTAAAAGGTTTTTGTGTTCCACAATTATAAAATAAAAAATAGTGTGAAAGCTTTAAAATGGAAAATTAAAACAAAATTTCTTCCCTTTTGCATTCTTTTAAAAATATTATGCTTATTTTATTAAAAAAAGTGCCTTTTTTTAACATTTTACAAAAAAAATCGATTGCTTAGGATTTGTTTAAACTCTTTTTACACCAGTAGTAAAAACAAACATAAAAACCACGTAGTTCTTAATTAATTCCAATTTTACTTAAAAATATAATAAAAATTCAGTAGAGTAAAATAAAATAAGAATTTTAATAGTTTTAAAAACACAATAGAATTCTTTTACGTTCACTTAACATGCATTCAATATTTAGCTATAACTAACTAAAAGCGCGTTATAACTAATTGTTAAGCAAGATATTAAAACACCAAAATGACAGAAAAAAAAAGTTATTTTCATGCAAATTCGCGTTTCTAAAATGTGTGCCGACACCCTATGACGTCAAAAACAGCTGTTTTGATTATTTCGTTGTACCACCTTCAGCTTGAAATATTTTCAATATTTTATTCCCGCGCATTTTTGCGAAAAATGAATGACATAGACATCTTTTTTAAATAATTTTTGGTAGTTATTTTTGCCTATGATTTCATATTATAAGCAGTCCTATAAATCGAATTGGAAGGAGCTTCAATATAATTGATTAAAAATAGTGACAAACCGTTATAAGAAGTTAGGAAATTTTATAGTAAGTCCATTAGTATATTAGCATCTTTTTAGATGTTGCAAAAGTTCTACAATAATTTTTTCTCCAATTAACTACAAGTGAAACTAAAACAAAATTTTTGAGTATACAACATTAATATTTGATATAGATAACATTTTAAAATAATCTTCAGCGTAAATTAAGAAGAAAAAAATATAGATTAAAATAATTTTTATGGATCGTATTTTTTATCGAAATTAGAAGGATACTACATTTGGTGGTCCACGGACAACAGTTTAGGAGCTGCTGGGCTAGAGATTAATTATTATGCGAGCAATATTTTCACACATTTGTACTGCCTGAATTATAGTAGCTATTAGAAGATATTTGAGAATTTGTTACTTTTCGGTTTCGCCTGAGCAAATTTCGTCAAGTTGGCGTTATTGGCAACAACTCACAACTATAAACATAAAAAACATTTATAAATATTTGTTCTCATTGGTTTTTCATCCATTTGTGATGTATTATGGAAAAGACATTACTGATAAATGAAAAAAGAAAGAAAGAAAGACCATGACTTGTTTTGAAGATGTGGTTGCAAAAGGTTACCAGGCGTTGGTTGTATCATTTTTGGCGACTTTATCGCCTGCGCCGGCGAAAAGGAAAAGTACCAAGAATTTCTTGTTGGTGAATTTCAGAGGTTGCATCTGATTTCAGATAAGTAGCCATTGTTTTTTATTATTTATAGTTTTGGCCATGTATCGCGTACTTATTTCTAAGGCTTAAATTAATAAAAGATAATTATTTTGAATATTTATTAGTTACCTCTTCGTGTTTGATTTAATAGCTTCTATGTTCTGACTCCCCGGGAAACTTCAAAGATTAAGACAATCTCTACCTTAACCAATGCGAGGACGTACCACAACATCACATTTGTTACACTTCCTGTTAAACTAACCCAAGCTTTGGCAAAGCAAGCAGTGAAAATTTTTGTGTCGAAGAGGCATAAAGATGAAAGCAGTTTCTTAAAAATGACTTTTATTAATAATTAAGGATAAAGTCAATGTGCTCGTCACTGGAGCAATCAAAAACAATAAGTTGACTTATAAAATCTTAGTTCAAAAATCAACTTTACCAGACATCCGATTCGAGCAGTCTTCTTACAGTGTAATATCTAAAACAATTTATCATCTTAAAATGGTGATGCAACATACAGTTGCATAACCAACCAGCCGCTCTCTATTTAAGAGCTAAAACACACTTCTTATATTTCCTTTCTTCCTCCCCAAAAAAAACTAACACGAGCCGAGTTTAAATAGTCGCTCGATTTGCATTGCAGTTGCTGCCAACCACAAATCACGAAACTTGCAAAAAGGTCGGATTCGAATCGGTTTGTTTACTTTCATTGAGATCATGGAACGGGATTGTGGAAAAACAACACAAGGAGACCACAAAAATTCGGATCCGAAAAATATTTCGCGCATGGTTGTTGTTTTTTTAAATGTCTAACAACATTACTATTATTTTTTTAACAATACACTATTACATTCATATCTTAGATATATTTCTCGAAATTTCAAAGAAGTCGTGAAATTAACAATTGCAATTAAATCCAGAAAGTGGCCTTGGTCGCTATTTCCCGGACCACCCAGAAGAGTAAAGTACACCCCCGCAACCCCTGCCTTGTGAAGGGGGGCAGGATTCTAGGGGACCCAAAGCCTGATGTTATGATTTTACAATCCTTCATAAGATCCGACGGGGCCCAAAACTTGACTTTTCAAGGGGCGCTAATTTTCTCTTCTAATGTTTTTGTCGAGTCATGACTTCGAGTCCCAATGTCTCTAAAGAACCACCGTCAAATTTATTAAAATATTTAAGGAGCAAAAATCGTCAATTTCATGCTTTTCCTATAAATAGGACATAATTTTTCTCCTTTTTGATCACTGCCGTAGCTAGTCGTAGAGGGTTCTATATCAAAATTTTTTGGGGGCAGCCACTCGACATTTTACCACCTTTTGCTTATCCGTGTTGGGGCCCCTGCAGCGTGAGGGCCTGTAGCATTGATACGGCGGTAGCTACACCCCTGATTTTGATGCATCTTAAGATCTTTCATTGCCTTTTTTTATTTATTGTTTTTCGCTCTATGCAACCCGGGGTTTCAGTTTTCCTTTTAAAATCATTACCTCAAATGTACACATCTTCTCGATAGAGAAAAACGTTTTTTTTTTTTTTTAATAATGTCCCGCAATGACATCCCCCCAGGGGGTACCTTCTTTGGTGGGTCGGGTTCCAAACCCAGGTACCCCAGTGATCCTTCTCTATTTTCGACCCTTTATCTTGTCATCCAACTTCGCCTTTTCTTCTTTTCCCGTCCAGACCACAGACCCATGAATGTTTAGCGCAGTATAGCCAAAGCTGGCTCTTGCGCCGTAAAACACCAAACTCAACTCAAACTCAACCCAGCAAAGACATTTCTTGCATCTCTCTCTGTAATTATATCTTCAATAATAATAAATTTAATACTGATCTGTGAATATATTAAACCCTTAATATATAATTTATTCTGCTTAGCAGAAAGATAAATTCATCATTCAACATTGATTCCAGTGATCGAAATATTAAATTCGCGTGAGATTACTGAAAAAAAAGTGCTAAATCGTAACGTGCTATTGGTGGAGGGAAGGAGAGGGCACTCAATAAGTCAATTCGGCACAAAATGCTGGATGAGAGAAAAATGATCGGAATGCAGAGAACTTAGAAAAGGAAGTAGAAAAATAACTAATAATAAAAAAAGCTCTACGATTTTTGCAGTCTGGTAGCAGCAGGGGTAGACCACAGCAAACACATTTCGTTGGACGATTTGAAGGGGGGTAGCTCCACCCACCCCGAACCCTGATATGTGCAGCAAGTGCAAAGCTCACCCCGGGGGCCCAAATAACACCGCGAAATGGGGGGACGAGCAGAAAGATTCAAAATGGCTTCCGCGGGCTGCAAAAGATCTTTCTCCCACACTTCCTGTAACCGCCAGACTGCTTGGCGGGCGGATCGAAGCCACGTGTTTCTATGGCAACCGCACCCCTTCAGAAAAGGAAGGAAAAGGGGGGAGAGGATAAGATGTGTTGGGGAGGGGGTTGAATACAGCTGCGCATCGTAGTAGTCCCGTCATAGGCGTGAAAAGCGAAATGGCGTAGGCGAATTTTATCTGGTTGTGAGATTTTTTTCTTGTTATTATTATTCTTTTTGTTCGTTTTTAGTATTATTTTAACTTACTTTTTACCCTGCGAGAGAGTCAGTAACCCGTTTGTGTATTGACAGAATACGTTAAAAAAAATCCGCTGATTTCTCTTTTTTTGTAGACATCGTAAATACGGTATTTGGGTTGTTGTTTTGTAGCTTTCCTTTTTCCTGGTTTTTGATTATTTTGAAATGCTGGAGTAGTTTTAAAGTCTCAAACAACTCCACGTATTTTATTTACTTTTTTTTAAACCAGTAAATTGGTTTTGATTTTTTTAAAATTTTATTTTCAATACTTGAATTTTAAAGAGGATTTTAAATGTGTGAAAATGTATAAAACAGGATCAGGAAAACAAACACTATTTCTTGATTACTAAGTATTTTATAATACTGATTTTCATAACTATGCAAGCTTATCAAACACTTTCAAATGGTTATAACAATATCTGATTGTTATTAACTGAATAATAAAACTTGTGTATTTTTCTTAACTAAAAAATATAATTCCTAAGCTCAGTGAAACTTATACGTATTATACCTAACATGAAATTTTTTTACTGAATAAAAAAATACATTTTAACAAAAAAAGTCCATTTTAGTCATATTTTTATACCATAGAATCATAGTAATTCATAAGATTAATTTCGTAGAAATAAGGACTACTCAAACAATTGAAACTTTTATATATATAATTCTTATTTCCGAAAAAAAAAATCTAATTTAATTTTACGATTGTTTCTTACTATAATCGCAATTCCTAACATTTTGAAAAAGTAGTTATAACTATGTATATTCCTTTAAATAACAATACCAGTGAGCAGTTTTTACGTTTATTTCTCTAATTTTGATTTAACACGTTTATTTTTCAATTATTTTTTTTCCTTCTTAATTTATATTTATTATTTATTTTTTTAGTATTACTTATTAATAAACCCATGAACACTATAACATTTTTTTAACGGACTTTTTTCGTCTTCCTTATACAAATAATGATACTGTGCAGCATTTTATATTGCATATCTTTATCATTCAGAATATTCTGGAGCATATTTTAAGTTGTATAATTAAGATCTTTTTCATTTTGAATGAAATACATTAACACTAACAGTTAATGCGTTTTAAGAGCTACGTATACCAGCAATAGACATATAAAATAGAACTTCCCTTCAGATCTTTTTTGTGCATTTTTGCATTTTGAATCACATATACAATTAGCGATGCTCCAGTGATTTAAATTATGTGTATTCTTTCACAATTTGAAAATCTTTTTTGTTTAAATTTACTTGGATCATTTATAGTAGAAACGTAACATTTCTTTCTAAAGTATGTGAATCAGTAATGACACACTTCATTTTGAAAATTCTATGTCTCCTTATTTTCATTTTAAATCTTGTGTAAGTAACAATCAAGTAAATTAGTTCAGTAAAAGACTAGAGAATGAGCTTCTTTTTCATTGGAGAGAGAAAATAAACCCATATGGAAGCTTTTTTCTCTATTTGTTATGTTAGAATCTGTTTAGCTGTACATATTTAAACACTTCAAAACGTTGTCTTGCTAAATTGTAAAAATTTATGATACAGTGCAAAACTTCGAATTAACAAAATGTCGAACGTAGTGCTAAGAAATTGTGGCATTCTACGCTCAGGATTAGCCATCTGCGTCTCAATTACTTATTTTTAACACTAGAAAGACTGAAATTTAGTATATACCCATATTGCCCAAAAGCAGTCAAAATGACTGCATTGTGAAAGAATAATTAATGTGTAAAAAAAAATTGATTTAAAATTAATTTTTAATAATTTTTATATATTTACAGTCATATAACAAATTATTAGTAAATAATACAATAAAAAAAACTTACTTCACCTGGGAAAAAAAATGTATTCTAAAAAAGTCTAACAAGTTGTGCCATTATATACGTAATTGTTTTTCTAATTGAAATCAAAAGGCAGTCAAAATGGCTTCCTTGGGCAATCTAATGTTATAATTCAAGTAATATTTTTTTACTACCAAGATAAAAATCAAGATATACTGCCAAGATCCAAAGACGACTTAAATTTTGTATACGAGAATTGTTAAAATAATAATAATAATAATAATTAGAAATTGATAGATAAAAAAGATAGTTTTTTTTTAAAACAATTTTTTTTAAAGAAAAAAAATCGAAGTAGACAATAATTATTTTTTAAAATATTAACATTTTTATGCGAAGTAAAAAGAAATACTCTCATAACGATACTAAATTATTTTTTTAAAAAATCTTCTTTTCATTTTCAAGAGAGAATTATATAAGCCTTATATAGGCATAACAGACAGCAATATAAAATTATATAACAAATAACATATATATATTTCATTTTAAAGTAAATAATTAATTTCAAATACGTTATACAAAAAAAAAAAATTCAACGTTTAACTTTTGCCTCACAAGTGGCTTCTCATTTTCTTTCTTTTCAATATTTTTATTTATTTTCTGTGATCTATTTTCTCTGCAGTCACGGACAATTGCTTAGAAAACAAGAAAGAATTTAAGAAAGAAGGGGGGAGGAGGATTTTTACCTACAAACTCATAAACACTTAACGTTTCATTCATTGCTTTCCGAGAGATTCAGAATTGTTCTCTCGTGATGAATTACGTATTATTCCTGACAAAATGACCTCTGCAGTGTCAAAGAGTTCTTTAACTTCGAGACAAAAACAAAGGATCGGTTCCATCTCTCCACAAGAAAATACATCACTTTTTCTCATAACCTCTCTTGGATTCACCAATTACACTGGAGAGTTAGAAACGAGTCGAAAAAAGAATTATATTTTACGCTCTGCTGAGTCTCAAGGAGTGAGATGGAAGGGGGGAGCTAAAATCCGCACCCCTCCCGGCCCACACCCCAAGCTCTTTCATTCGAAATCGACCCATTTGTACATTCAGAGTAAATATCCGCTGAAGGCGTCAAAAGAAAGAATATGCTCTACGAGAAATTGAACAGAACGGCCATTTTCGTGGCGGGGAGGTGACGAAATCTCCAGTTTTAACAAAGCCCTCCCACCGCCTCGTTTTAAGGGGGAGGAGGTATACCCCGCGAAAAGTCAAGACTAGTGTGGGAGAGGCAAAGGTCAAGCAGAGGTCACGGAACAAGAAGGGGGGGACCACCCATGGATGCACGTGGTGCGAGGAGTCAGAACCCCGGGATGAAGTTGCTGTCAGGTCAGGGCAGGGAGTGGTCAAAAAAGCAAGAGGAAAATGGTTAATATAATAATATCAAAGAATAAAAAAGAAAAAACTGAAAATCTTCAAGTGCACATTCCTTGCCAAGTGAGGACTGTTAAGGTCTTCACAGAAGACACAGTCGGAACATTGTGTCCCATGTCTCCTTTGATGGAATGCAGGAATGGAACGCCCTCTGGAACAAGATCTTCGATGACGCCTGCTGTGAACAAGATCCTGTCATGGATCGACCACCAAATTTTTCCACCAGAAGAAGAAGAGGGACTTATAAATCGTTCTTTTCGTCACGTGGTGGATTTGAAAGAGGGGAGAAGATTCCTGCTCATTTCCTCAGAACGTCGCTTTATTAATAGACTGGGCTCTTTGAAGACACCGATTCTTTGATCAGATACCGATTCGGATCATTACCAAATCGTTCTCCCAGAATTTTCCAAAATCAATACTTCTCATTTACATCTGTTTACGTCATGATACCGTAGCTGTACATCATCTGCTTTGTCCGTGAGTCCTAGAAAGTTAACATCCTGTGTGTTTGTTCTCAGTAACGCGATGGGGTTTTCATTGTCAACACAATGATACACAAGCCCCTGTTTTTTAGGAAGTAATTTAATTGATTTCATTGAATCTTAGTTTTTCTTACCATGTATACCAAGAATTATTTATCAGCTTATTCTAAGCACTCATTGTTCACGACTTGCAAATGGAAACAAATTAGTTTTTCTCAATGAAATATTTGCTGGGTGATATTTAGGGGGATAACTGGTTTCTCTGAAGTTATAAACAAATAAAGTCTCTGAAAGTCTAATTATTTTGACTTTTTCTGGCTACGATAATACCCTTTTATTTGAAAATTGAGTTGCCATTATATAATCCACCTTTTTGTTCGTATTTAAAATCTCTGTCGCGATTCGGTATGAATATTTTACCTTTTGTATCATTAAAAATAATCCAAATACCTTCAGTTATGTAAATAGTTAAGATTAATTCCTAACAAACGATTTGCTTAATTTAATCCGTATTTTTCTTTTATAGTGGAATTGTAAAAGTTAAAAACCATCCGAGGTTATATCATATAGTTACGTTTATAAAATAAACTACTATCTAAATATGAATATCTATTTCCTTTTTATATTTTTATTTGTAAATGTATTTCAGATAAGAAAAATGGATGAAAATAATTTCAATAAGTCGGCTATATTTTACTATCTTTAAAGATTATTGCAGTAGATGTTGATATAGTCTGAAATAGCATATTATTTTGCTCGTTGTTACCTACTGTATACAGGCTTTACATGAATATAGCAGTGTACCTAATTATTTAGTAATATATTTTAAAATTCCACTTCTAACCTCATAAAACACTCTCTTCACACATACATACACGCAGGCAGTAGCGCAAAAAAGAACTTTTCCAAGGGTGGGGTCCAGGGTCGAAAATCCACCAATCTTGTACAATGCTTTTGATTTTGTCGATTTGGGGGAACAAAAAACTAATTATTGAATAAATAATTAGTATTAATTAATAAAATTAATCATTAAACAAATATTTAATTAAATTTTACGTATTATATAGTTAAAATTTAATCAATCTGGAAAAATCAAAGGTTTTGGGGAAGCGGACCCTTAGAACACTTAGTGCCCACTGCACGCAGGGCGTAGCACCTCTGTCAGTAGATACGGCACCCCCTAAACTTTAGAGCATATGTATGAAAAGTCATAAAATGTTAAGGCCCCCAAAAAAAGGGCCTTTAAGGAATTTTTGATACAGGGCCCACTCAGGAACAGCTACGCCAGTAAATCAGCAGTACTTTTATGCAGGGGTGTCAACCTGCGGCCTGACTTGAATAACTTTTGCGGCCAGCGAGATTCTTTACAATCTTAATAATTCGACTATTTTGTACAATAATTTTGTTTAACATTTTTGTAAAAATAAATCTCATAACTATATTATTTTATCACGTTGTTTGTTACTGCCGAATTCTTTTTTTTTTCTAACTTGAAATTTTTCAAACATCAATTTTGCAACATCAATTACGATACGCAAATACACATGCATTGTGATCGACTTGCAAAAACTAAGTGAAAGAGTTGAAAAACAGATATCTCACTAATTATCTATGTTTGTATACATGAAAAACAATGAAAACAATAATGCAACTTTTAGTTTTCACTCCAACAAATGTAGTTGATAAATCTATATGATTAAATTTTTTAAGGGCCCGCGGGAAAATCTTTGGCCCCGGGGTTTGGGGGTAAAAACAATTTTCTTTTTCTTTTTACCAACCCTTTTTTTTTAAATTAAAATTTTTAAAAATTTTAAATTTTCCCCCTTTTAAAAAACCCAAAAAATCTTCCCCACAATTTCATAAAGCAAAACAGTGGGGCAAAAAAAACCCAAAGGGGGGGCCCCGGGGTTTAAAAACCACCCCATGCCCTTTTAATTTTTTCGATTTGGGCAAAAACCTTTTTTGTATAAAAAATTAGTAAAATTTAAAAATTAAAATTTTTTAATTTTAAAATTTTTTTTAAATTTTAAAAGTTAAAAATTTTTTAAAATTAAAAATTAATTTTTGGGGTTGGGGGGTTTTTGTTCCCCGAAAAACCAACCAAAATTTAAAAAGAAAAATTTGGGGCTTTTATTTGGGGCCCGAAACCCCCCAAAAGGGTTTGGAATTTTTTCGGGGACTCGGAAAACCCACCCTTAAAAGGTACTTTTTTGGGGGGTGGGGGCCTAAATTTGGGCCCCAAATTTTAAAAACAAAAAGGGATTTTTTTAATTTTTTTTAAAAATTTTTTTAAAAAAAACTAAAAAAAGGGGAGGAAACCCCCGGGAAAATTTTAAAAATAATTTTAAATAAAATTTAAACCAAAAAATTATTTTGATTCAAATGGGGGAAATTAAAAAAAAATTGGTTATGTTTTTTATACATGGAAAAAAAATAAAAAAAAATAAAACCCTTTTTAAAAATTTCCCCTTTCCCAAAAAAAATGTTTTTTAAAAGGGTCCAAATCTAATATAAAAATATAAATTTTTATATGCGGCCCCCCCCGGGGGTTTTAAAAATTTTTTCCCAAGTGGCCCGCGAGGTCATTTGGGGTTTGGCCCCCTGCTTTTTATAGTGGATATATTTTTTAAAACCCTTTTAAAGGGGGTTCCCCCAAATTAAAAATTTAAAAAACACCAATGTTTTAAAACTTCATCAAAACAAATACTTGGGTTTTTAATATGAAACAGAAAAAAATCAAATTTAAAAAATTTAATGCAAAACTACTAAATATAATGACTTGTATTCAGTAGAACACACGGGAAATTTTTTCAAGGGGGGGGTGGCCCAGGGTCAAAGTTCACCATTTTCAACTGAATACACCGCCCAACATATTTTTTTTGTTTTTTCGATTTTGGGGAACAAAAAACGTAAAAGTTATTTTGAATAATTAATTAGCATTAATTAATAAAATTAATTATTAATAACCAATACTTAATTAAATTTTAATTACTATATACATAGGTTTATAATCAATCGAAAAAAAAGAATCAAGGGCTTTATGGGGGGTGGGTCCGGACCCGAGGATCCCTCCTTGTGTGCGCCACTGCTTGTATTTGATTTTGGTATATCTTCATCGTTAGTAACTATTAAATATTGCTTAGAAATATTTTAATAGTCACTAAAATATATTTTTTAAGACTGACTTTTTTTTTTAATAATTATTAGGAAATTACTAAAGGAAGTAAAATTATATTAAATAGATTTAAAAATCTTTATTTCACAAATGTTTTTAAATAGGAATGATTAAGAAGAAAGTTTACTAAATAAATAATAAAAAAATGTTTTATGTTTAAAAAATTACTAATGTTGGTAATCGACACGGAACTAGAGATTTTTGATTTAGAATTCACAGCAATTTCATTTTATGAATAAAGCTTTAAACACGGGACATCAGTTTTGAGTGGCAAACAGAACGAAGGATAGGAAGTCAGTGGCTCCCACAAGGAGGGGGGGTCCCCGGGTCCAGATCCCCACAAAGCCCTTGATTTTTTTTTCTCGATTGATTATAATCCTATGTAAGACGTAAATTTAATTTTCGTTATTTAAAAATTATTTTTATAAATTATTAATTATCTATTCAATGATTAATTTTTATAGTTTCTTGTTTCCGAAAATCAAAAATCAAAAAAATGTGGGGTCATATTCATGATACGGAATATGCCCCCCCTCCCCTTTAAAAATTCCCTTTTTGCATAAAGTAGCAAGTAATAGAATTCCACAAACTCATCTAGCACAAAAATGTGTAAAAGATGTATTCATAAGTCTGATAAAAGATAAAACAAAAAATAATTATTTTACACAAGATACATATTTATAAATATCAAAAAGGAACTAAGCCCAATAACGCCGATGAAATACAAATAAAAATGGTAAATAATAAGAAGACAATTTGATAACAGATTTTTTAAAAGTTTGCGATATAATGGAATATTTACCATCGTTATATGGCAAAAAATTATGCATTTTTTTCCTCGGTAAATACCTTATATTTATTTTTCATATTTTCATAATACTTTTTAGACCACAATAAAAAATTTATAATAAACTTCGTATAAATCTAACACACACCTTAATGTATAATTTCTAAGTTTCTGTACAAATTTTAAACAGTTTTTTTTTGTTTTGTGTTTGCCAGTAACTTTAAAAAAATTTTTCAGGAGGTGGGGGGGGGGGGTCGAAAGTTCACCATTCTTTTTTATCATGCTCTTTTTTTTTTTTTTGTCGATTTTTTGGGGGAAAAAAAGACAGTAAAAAACTAATTTTTGAATAAATAATTGCATTAATTAATAAAATTAATCATTAATAACAAATAAATTAAATTTTACGTACTATATACTTAGAATTATAATAAATCGGAAAAAAAATCAAAAGGGGTTTTGGGGGGGTCCGGGCCCCCTTTTTTCCCCCTATGTTTTGGGGGAACATTAGTTTTATGTTTAGTTTTATGATTATCCTGTAAATAATAATAATAATAAAAAAATAGAAGGAGGTACATGAAAGGAAACTCTTGTTTTTAAAGAGGACGATGTAGAAAAAAAGTTTAAGAACCACTTGCGTTAGAGAGTTTATATTTTTTATCATCAAAATACGTTATATTACTAAAGCTGCATTTAATAATATTAATAAATAGAAAGTTACGCTAACTAGATGTTATGATCATAAGCCCAAAACAATAAAAATTATGAAATAATTTTATAACTTGGTTTTTTACATTTATTTTGGTCCATGACTGTTTTATGTAGCAGCACATATTTATTGCCTACTATTTTAATTTATTTATTACCAGACACTTTGGAATAAATAATTCTAGTCTTCAAATTGATGGGAAACCTGAAAAAAAGGAAACCTTTAAGAATGGGTTTAAAAAATTAATGAAAGCGGGTTTTATAAAACACCCAGTGAACACGGGCCCAAACGCTTCCAGTGTAAAATATGCAAATCTAGATAATATTTTAAAGGCAGTTCGTGACCCACCTTATAAATTGCAATAGATTTATGATTCGCATCGTTTGAAAATTAATGTAATGCACGGGAATTGTTGAAAACTTTTTGAAAGTAGCATTTAATCAGCCACGTTCTGATCAATCTAAGTTGGAATGATTTCGATGCTTAAATATCCCTCTCTATATTTTTTTAGTTTACCAAATTTGCTCACACCCCCCTATATTTTTTTTTTTATCTTGGTGGAATTTTTATTCGTTAATAAAATAATTTTAAAAACGCTAATTGAGCTGAAATTTTATATACATATTTTTTGGGTGACAATGTAATTTAATTATAATTTAAAAAATATTAATTGATTAAAACAATTTTCCAATTACAAATTATAGCCAC
>BMAV01001850.1:10563-29247 GCA_019973955.1 Trichonephila inaurata madagascariensis
GTCTAGCCAATCAGAGTCTTCCCCTCGCCCGAAAAGAAGTCTCTGATTGGCTAGACGCTTAACACTCGACGTTTGTACGCCTTGGTGTGAATGAGCCTTAAGGGGTGTATTGTTATTTCCGAATTCATCTGTATGTGCGACAAGTAACGTGAGGAATCATTGCTTCCAAAACTAGACTGTGAAGCGGGTCCATAATGCTAGACGTGCTTTGCTACTTTATACAAGGTGTGACACAAAAAAATAAAAAACGAGACTAAATAGGCAGCTTGAAAAAAGGATGGAGTAGGCAACAACTGTTTCTTTGACATCATCTTACACACTTCCTCTATCCACGTGGCCAGTTTTGCCTCAACCGAAACCCCCAGTGTAAAGTTCCCGAGAAAGCTTGGTACTCATTTTATCGACCCACTGAAGGGATGAAAGGCTGAGTCCACCTTTCTGGGGTTTGAACCTCGGACTTGTGATGTATAAAAGTTGGATGCTTATTGAAATAATGTTAAGAGTAAATGTGTTGAGAGAGATAGAGAGTTCTACTATCGTTTCTATTGAATTTTTATATTACCTCAGACATTCTTACCATGAGTGCATTAAATATTTCATGCAGGCTTCATAAAATGAGGTTTTGAATATTATCTCATTGAAGTTAATATTTGGTATTTTTCCCTTAGGATTAAATTTTTATACATATAGCGCGTAAGCAGACAAAAATGTTTTTCTATACGAAATGATTGAAATGTATATATTCATTTTAAAGAATTTTTCTTAATAGTTTCAAATAAAGAACAATCTGAACAACTTTGAAGAAGAAAAGCTACTGGAAGATGATTGGTATACCTTTTACGGGATTTCATAAACATTTTCTTGTAATATATTTCTATCATATATAAAAAAAAACGTTCATAAACTCTTTGAATTGTGAAAATTTAAAATAAGGGATATATGTTGGTTAATGTTATACATTTTCTTATATTATACAGCCTAGAAATGCTGAACTTCTAAATCCTGATGGTACATATTTTAAATCAAAACAAAAAAATCTTTCAACATGAAACAAAATATTCTGATATTTGATAAATTCATTATAAGTCTCTAATTTTTTTTGAACATATGTATCATTTTATTATTTAAATTTGCATTTCAATTTTATTTAATATTAAATGTGACAATTACCTTTTTAACTTTGAATCGCATTAGAAAAAAAAAGAAGAGAATTTATTTTTTTTGCATATTTAAATTAATATATGTACATATCAATAACATACCGTGACATTATAATTTCTTTCATATTAATTGAATTTTGGAAGACGAAATAAAAAATTCTTGAGCAAAATACACCAGTATGTCTTTTTGAATCAAATGGATGTAAAACAATACTTACTAAAATCTAATAAAAAGCATTATTTTAAATTTACCAAGAATTTTTTTTTTTTAAATTTTAGAAAAAAAGATTAAAATTCAGAATTAATATATACAAGAAATGTTCTTTCCAGAAAAGTAATAAAATTGGTTTTTATTGGTCAAAATTAACACGTTCATGCCATAAAGAAGCATATTATAGGTAATCCATAACAATGCAATATTAAAGTAAAATGGTTGAGCATTGTTCTACATAACACAATTTTGTCAAATATTAATTGACACAAAATTATAATAACACAGGTCAGTATTTCACACACATACCTGTTTTTTCATTTGAAATTATGAAAATGATACCTTTAACTAAGGCATAAGCAAAAAATTATTTTAAAATCATCGAAAATTGCAAGTTTCTGACTTTTTTTTTCAAGTTGTATACTTTTATTAAAATTCTACCATTAAAAATAAATGGTTTAAATTTTGGAATTGATATGAGTATGTATGAGTGATTTCAAAAGATCACTTTGAGAGAAAGCTTTGTTGCATATTTAACAAACATGAGGCTTTTCCTTGGTATGAATACGTAAATGTCTTTTTAAAGTATCACTTCGTGAGAAGGCTGTGCTACATATTTCACAAATATGAGGCTTTTCTTTTGTATGAATAAGCAAATGGGAACTTAAAATACCCTTTCGAGAGAAAGCCACATTACATATTTCACAAATATAAGGCTTTTCATTGGTATGGATACGCAAATGTTTTTTTAAAGTATCTTTTCGTGAGAACGCAGAGTTACATATTTCACAAATATGAGACTTTTCTTTGGTATGAATACGCAAATGAGAACTTAAGAGACCTTTATGAGAGAAAGCCATGTTGCATATTTCACAAACATGAGGCTTTTCCCTGGTATGAATATATAAATGCTTTTTTAAAGTGTCATTTCGCGAGAATGCTGTGTTACATATTTCACAAATATAAGACTTTTCTTTGGTATGACTAAGCAAATGGGAACTTAAATTACTCTTTTGAGAGAAAGCCACATTGCATATATCACAAACATAAGGCTTTTCATTGGTATGGATACGTAAATGTACTCTTAAATTTCCATTATAAGAGAAAGCCTTGTTGCATATTTCACAAACATAAGCCTTTTCCTTGGTATGAATACGTAAATGCGCCTTTAAGGAACGACAATGAGAGAAAGCCTTGTTACATATTTCACAAACATGAGGCCCTTCCATGGTATGTATATGTTTTTTTAGAAAGTTAGTTTGAGATAAAGCTTTGTTGCATATTTAACAAACATGAAGCTTCTTGGTATGAACAACGAAATATTTCTTTTAAGAACCTCTTTCTGAAAAAGTCTAGCTGCATATTTCACAAACATTTGGCTTTTCTTTTGGTATGAAGGGTCTTTTTGAATCTCTACATTGAGAGATTGTATTTATTGTTAATTACGGGGAACTATAGAATTAATATTAGCTTATTATAAGCAATTAAAAATAAAAAATATGACTGAACAGCTTCCTGGAGGATAATTCCTTGTTTTTATGTATAAAACAATAATCTTCACAGAAAAACAGGTTCAAATGCAAAATTTAAAATTTTCTAAGAATATAAATCCAAAGAATGTCGTATTGTAGGACTGTAGAATTGGATCATTATGTAAAATGTGATCATTCAAATAAAGAAACATATTGACATTTTTAGATGAATATTTAAGATTTTTTCTGCAGCTAAGGAAATATTGTCTTCTTAATAATGTTTTCTGAGAGCGAATGGTAATTCGAAAGCTGAAATACTTCCTAAAAATATTTCAATTTCAACATTATAACCATTATAAAAAAATTCAATTAAAAACAATGACTTTAGCAAAACACTCACTTTTTTTCTTAAAATCCTTAATTGCTTTTCTTTTAGAGCTTTGAGAATGCTTGTGTATTCTTAATTCATGAATTTACCTGTTGTTTAAACTCTGATATCCATGTAAGAATAAAAAAAAAGGAAAATATTTTTGTTTTTTGTCAATAGTTCACTTTAGAAGAAACATTTCAACACACTTGGAATTTATAATCAAACATAATAGCTGCAATGGTTCCACTTCTTATGGTTCGAGAAAGAATACTCCTGATATTCTATGCCAGATCATACCATTCAAATATTCATTGGCATTTTGAATGTAATTCACTTTAATTTCTAGAGGATAGGATATGTATACACTGAGCTTCCTCTCATATAAATTTGATATACCTATAATTTTCTTTAGATGTTTTTCTATGTCTCTTTCAAAGGCAGCACCAGCATTCACTCCCCAAAAGAGATTGATCATACATATCAAATTCTGAAAAAGATTAATGCAGTTAAAAATTGTCAGAATGAAGTAATATTACATCAGTTATTCCAAATAAATGAATGGTTTAAGGGGTTATTAAGAACAGAAATATAGTATTTTTCAAACAGTATGCAGTTAGGTAAATGAGTGTATTTGCATTCCTTTTATTCTAGATCAACATGAGGTTAAATGGTATTTGAATTTTTGGCACCGTCGTATTGGGACATATTGTGCCAAAAACTCAAATAAAAATTTAACATTAAATTAATTGTTACTTTATTTGATGTCTATATAGTAAATGTACGCAAATAGAGTAAAATTGCACAAACAATTAAAAATTTATAGTTAGGGATTTTCTAGAATGAAGTCAATCAATGTTTAAGTGAAAGTTTAGAAATACTGGAGAAGATGACACTGGTTGAAGTGAAGCATTCATTTAAAATGTGTGTCAATGTGAGTGAAGAAACCCAATAATTACAGTAAAGGTATATTCCCCAATTAGTGTTTACTAATGTTGCACTGCAAAGCAGCAAAAGTTTTGTTGGTGACAAACCTTGTAATGAACACCAGGATCAATCTCCAGAAAAAGATGACTATTTTCATCTCTCATATATCCAACTTGCAACCCTGTCAAAAAAAAAAAAGAAGAATACTGGCTGTGGTAGGCAAATGTTATGGTCACATACTGATGTGTGTGTGTGTGGCTAACAAATCGTAGCACACCATTGAAGTCCCAACATGTACGATGGTTGATTAATGTATAATCTGCATGTCTCAAATTCCTCATGTTTGCTGTGTTTTGGGAGTTCAGAGTGGGGTGCCATTCCAGCTGCCACCCTCATCACTTGATTGAGATTTAAAATTATGAGCTTCATAGATATTAGTCCTGTAGCACAGTCTCATTAACGGTAGCTTGTGAATGCTCTCTTCATTTTTGACACCCAGGAGTGGACAAAATCAAAATCAATCAATTTTTTCAAAGTAAACTATAGGTGAAAAAGCTGCAGTTGACTTTTAAACTGTTTGTTGTCACCCTTCTTTTTCTATTCCGACACTCAGAGACAAACAGATTTACCAGATGGCTTTTCTTCAGTCATCTATAGTAGACACACCTATTTCGATGGCTGCCCATTCTTTCGTCCTCTCTAATAAGTGGCCACCCCACACATATGGAAAGGAGTGTCGACTTTTGTAAGGAAGAAATATCAAGGAGGATATTCTCAGTGTCGAAGTGACAGGTCAATTTATAGATCCTTCATAAGATTTATGAGGTATGCACCAACAAGAGGATGGTAGTTGATACAAGCTTTTGTCCCTGAAAAACTAATGGTGGTTGGGACTAAGACAGAGGGTTTCATGTGCAGATTCATGTCCCTACCAATCAGAAAATATTGGGAGTGTGAAAGAATTTTAAGGGTTATAAAGTGACGGTTCATAAGGTGACAGGGGACTTCTGAGATACCAGCTACAGAAAATCTGTGGTAGGCTGCTAGGCAGAAGGATGTCCAGCGATTGAAAAAAGGTGAAAGGCTGCTAGACAGCAGGAGCAATCTGGACTTCTTCTCTAGCAAAAGATTGATACTGGCGTTTGGGATCTTAGGAAGCTCATTTAGAGTTGTGAGCCACCTACTAGAAACTCCATTTTGGGCAGATCATGGACGTTATAATATCCAGTCTAAGATCAGCAAGACAAGTGTATGCAGATACAAGTAGCCGATAGCTAAAGGTGTAAAATATCATACTGATAGGTATCATAATAAAAGTGTCAATTTCTGCTAAAGTTTGTAAATAAAATAATATTTTACCCAAGCTGTGTGATCCCTCTCCCTACCCAGGAATTAAGTAAACTTGGGGCCAAGACATTACAGTTTTCTATTATTTTTAGTGTGAGAGGCTTGTAAAATATAAAATAAAATCAGTCAAAAGAATGTTCTGTTTTTAGTATTGTCAAGATTTCTCGGGAGAAATGGTAGTATTTCTATTTGGTAAATCAGAGCAACATGAAACCAAAATGAAGGATTGTGATGATAGTGTTTTTAAAATGACAAAATAAAGTTAATAACGTAAATAGTACGAATTTTAAAAAAGTAATTGTGAGTTTTAATGATATATTGAGAGTATAATAATTCCTTCAACGGGTGAAAAACTTACATTCTTTTTAAAATTGGAATGATAATTTAGAAGCTTAAGCAAAGTTGCTGTGCGAATTTCATGAATGAAACCCATACTAACTCACGAATATAATAAAGAGTTACTATTGGATGAGATAAAAAATTCTCACAATAATGGTGAGGATCATGAGACGTTACAAAAGTATTAAAAAAAAGGTTAATGAATCACTTGGAAAGTATCTTTACTCCATGAATAAGTAAAATTAAAAATTATAGGTAAGCTTTAATGAATTATGTAAAAAATGATTCAACTCAAAACAAAACATTTTTTATGGCTGTACTACTATAATTAATTTAATAATAATAATTTCAATTCTTTTCATTGAGAATATTTTTTTAATAGCAAACCGTCTAGAGCCGCTCAATCACAACTCTAGCAATGGCAAGTTATTTGTGCCAAGATACATAAAAATTAAAATATGTGTACAAAATAAGAGAAAAATTACTAAAGTAAAAAATTCCAATTAGCTGAAAAATACATTACTACACCAATGAAAACAAATAAAAGGGATGGACGTTTTTTTTAAAAAAAATTATTATTATTTATACACAAATAAGGTATCAGATTATAGCTAAGCTCTTCACAGATACCTCTGCCATTTAATGACCTATGATGTTTAAAGCCAATGGCGCTGTGATCATGTTCATGTTGAGGTACCTCACTTTCTCGTTTTAGCTTGTAGCGTGAGGACATTTTGAAATATTGTAGGTTAGCCCAATCCTTGTTTTTTTAATTTCTTTGTTTACCCGTTAATATGGCCAGTTGTCATCATCTACACGAAGCTACAAGATGACGAGAAGCTGGAAGACTGTAGGTGGGCCAATCACAGGCTACCTACCATATGGATCTCAAGGTTTCAAGAAATGTGGCGTCCATTCTGTGGAAAGAGTTTACAGAGACAGGAACAGTAGTTCGTCGAGCTGGTCAAGGCCACAAAAGGGCAACAACTCTGGCTTAAGACCTATTATTTGAGACTTCTATCAAAAAGGGATAGGCCATACAAGCAAAACAACTGTCTTGCGACCTGAATAATGCAACAGGAGCATCTTCAAGAATAACAGTCACCCAGAGACTTAATGCAGGTGGCCTGTATGCCAGGTGCCTTGTAGCCTGCATCAATTTGACTCTGAACCACAAAAAGGACTGTGAAGCATGTTGCAGAAAACATGTCTTGGGCAGAGGATGATTGCGTGAGGCTTCTTTTCAGTGATCAGTCACGATTCAGTCTGGACAGTGACTCGAGACATGTTCTTTCCTGGAGAGAACACGAGAGTCGACATTGGCCCTCCAACATTATCAAAAAGTATCATTATGGTTGAGGTGGTTTGATGATTTGGGCAGGCACCATGGTAGACAAGCATACTCACCTTCATGTGTTCAATAGAGGTTCTCCGACAGGTCAGCGATACAGGGAAGAGATCCTTGCACCCTATATCAGACTTTTCCATGCAGGATATGGAACAAATTTCATTTTTAAGGACGAAAATGCATGCCCATACAGGGCTCAGCTGGTGGATGAATACCTGGTGATACCTAAAGATTGAAGTAGCCTGCAATGTCTATGATCAAAATCACATCAAACATGTATAGGTTGACAAACGATCACTTGCAGCTCGAAGATCAACTCCAATGATCATCGATGAGCTCAAGAGTCTTGGTGCAAGTGGCTGCCACAAGGGTTGATATAGACCAGGGTAAACAGTATGAAACATCAATGTGAGAGTTGTGTAGCTGATAGAGGCAATCATACACCCTATTAGACATGTTTTTCTCAGACTGTCAAGGTGTCGGCCAGCTGCAGTGTTGACTAAGTGACCAGTTGCCTTATTTATAGTACAGGTTGAGCCCATTTTTGCTTTCCCATATATAATCGGACGAAATTTTGGCTAAATGTGGTTCTAAATGTTTTGTTAGTATCTTTCCTTATTGCAAAAAGAAACCGTTTGTTCCTTTAATTATTTTCACCAGTGTAATTATCAATATCGCTTTTACTATAAATATTATTTTTCATGTATAATTGTGTTGATAAACTACATCCTCTAATTGAGGAAAATTATGTAGTTAATGTTAATAAACAATAGTAATACTTAAAACTTATCAAAACACATACTAGAACATTTAAGGCGAGGAGAAAAAGCAGTTGCACTCTTTGTGAAAACCAGTTTATTAGAATGGTTAAGAAAAAATTGCTTTCTCTTTAACGCAATACTAAAATCAGAATGTTTGTTGTATTTTATCAGTAATGCACAAAAGTAAGAATTTTCACTTTTGTGTAAACGAAATCCAGCGATAAACTTATTAATTTTTTTTGAGGATAATTTAAAAAGAACATCGACCAACATATGCTAAAAAAATTATTAGCTTGAAGTTTATGATAAATAGTAAGTCATACAATTTTTTCATTTGTGAATGGTTGGTTTGATGTATGGCCCTTTGAAAATAACAAAATTTTTGAGGCTGATCTACATAATTGTAAATAGAAGTTATTATTATGCAAAAGCTGACTTTGAAATTCCATAGATTTTTCTTTAAATGGATATTTTAAAAATTTATAAGCCTCTATAAATTTAAAAAGGGTTTTTAAGGTTTGTTTGATTAAACTATCTTTCTATGAGATAATTTTTAAAAGATTGTCTCGAATATTTGATCTTTTATGGAAATTGCGATTAATTGAAAAGAAAAAAATTGAAAACCTTTAAGCAGAATATTTTCAATAATTTCTTTCTATACCTTCTGATATATTGTCATATCTTAGTCAAAATAGGGAGGTCTGTAATCTGAATTCCTCGAAAAGAAACATTTTTAATTTCCACTTACAAACATTATCAAAAAATTTCACTATATAAAATACAGAAATCTGAAATAATATACTTATTTATGTAGTTCATCTTTTTCTTTAAAAAGTTTTATTTTTTTCTCAGAGACATCTTGGATTTTTTCTATGTCACTGATTTTCTTCGTTGAGTCAGTTTAATTTATTAATTCGGGCTGGTTCTAAATTATCCCATTCCTGTAAAAATACAAATAGCCATGATTATTAATATTCAAATTATGAAAAAAACATAGAATAATTAGAATATGTAGTTAAATAAAATAACATCACATATTCCATTTTTTTTATCAGAAAATATCTCTTTTGACATTCTTTGCTACCTATATTAGACCATTTAAGCATTCATTAGCCTTTTGAGTTTTTCAAATTAAATATTTGCTTAAAATTTCACACAAATAACTTTGTTTTCAGGATTTTTTATCTGCATTTTTCATTCCAAAAAAAGTATGAGCTCTCAATTCCTAAACTAGATTGACTATACTTGATTTTGAGAATGATTGCTACATAAGTATTTTTTCAAAATATATTATACAAAGTTTGTAATTCCATCTATATAAATCAATGTTTAAAGGACTACAACTTTTTTTTTTTTTGACACAACCAAAAGTTTGTGATCTGAAATAAAGAGAAAGGATAAGCAAATGTCTAATTCTAAAATAATTAATTTCCTTCCATTCTAAGAAGTACAATAATCCAAGACTTACCATAAAATCTTGTATATAACAGGCATTTTTAACATGAAAAATAAGACCAAAATTTACAGGTGCGCATTATACACCGGGTAAAAAAAATAGTTTTAAAAATGATAATAATTAAGAGATCCACATAGTTCAAAATATTGTTTATTTAAAAGAAATGACATATATCTTGTGAACTTAAAATATGTGTAGTTTTCGAAGAGTACTATTTTTTCAAAAGCCTGGGATAATCCTGTTAATAAATGTCTACATCTACAAAGAGGAGGACCTCCCTCTCCATCAAAGCATTCATGCTTCAATTTATGTTTTTATATTATTTAAATAAAATTTTACACACACAACAACATCCTTCATTCATTCAAAAACTTAGATATTTTTGTTTGTGTGTGGTTCAATGTAAGAACAGCCAAGTCAAATATCATAATTTCCACTTCTACTCATGGTGCTAAAAATATGGGAGGAGAAAAAAAAATGTAGGAGCTGTTTAAATTTTAAGGAAAATATTGACTATAAGATTATGATCCATTTTGTAACACATCAAAAAGCCCTTTGCACCCAAATATTTCTTGAACAAATAGTCACAAAAATGAATTTTGTTATCAAAGGAACAAATAACACTTTAACCAAACCACTTTATCATCACTAACAAAGGTTCTTGTGGATAAAAAGGATAGATAATAAGTGAATTTACTTCTGTAAACAATAAGGTTCCATAGCATTCAAGAGAAAATGTTCTGAATCTCTTTACAGTACGTTTAGAATGAAATTGTTCTTATTAAAAAAGGCATAAAATATTTGGAATTGGAAGAAGACACAAAAAAGAAATGATTTCATGATTGATATTATTTCACAACTAAATACTTCATCATCTTTATTGTTATACAGAAAAGGAAACATAGTATACACTTTATTGTGTATGTGGAAGAGACAGAGTGCTTTAAATTAAGTTACAAATTCTGCTGAATTTTACTGTGGTGATTGGAAACTTGTTCAGAGAGGAAAGATTTACTTGGTCGTTACTCCGACCAATGCCATGTTTTAAGGGGCTGACCCTTTTCGTGGAACTATCAACCAGCAGCCTTGCAAAGGTTCTTTCTATCAAAAGAAAATTATCTACAATATTAAGTTTAAGAAACCTTACTTAAAATACCTTCGGTGCATTCACTAGACTAGCTAAAGCAGAAGAATCTATAGCAGCAAATATTATATGTGAAAAAACTAATTATGAGCTAATCATTAGCTCTCCATAGCTAATGATTTATTGTCTTATCTGAGTGAGAATGGTAATTTAAGATCTGTAAATTTTAATTCCAAAAGAAAAAGTCTTTTTAATTTCCAATTAAGGGCATTATTAAAAATCTTCCATATAAAGTACAAAAGAACTTTACATAAACTTTCTTTATGTTTATGTAGTTCATCTTCTTTGTCTCTCTCAAGAGAACTTTATTTTTTCTCACCAATACTTGGAATTTCTCTACTCTAACTTTCTTCCAAGAGTTGATGTATTTCATGATTTCTGCAATTTTCTAAATTCTTTTAACCCTCTGAAAACCAAAATGAGCCTTGAATATCAATATAGAAAGTATGAAGAAACATTTGACACAATTTAAATATATAGACAAAATTATATCAGAGGCTGAAATTTTCAAAAACTTCAAAAAAGCAATTACCTCTCTTAATATTTTTTACCATTATTTTTTACCATACTACCAGTAAAAAGCATTCTTAATTTTCCAAAGCAAGTACTTACTTAAAATTTCATGAAGTAATGTTGGATGTGCATTGGCTTAAAGGTATTTAATATTACATTTGAGAGACACAAAATAATTTCATTTGCCATGTTCCTTTCCAAAAAAAGCAACTCTCATTTTTTTTAAGCTATACTCCCTTTCACCTTAACTTGGCAGCATTAGAAAATGTACCAATCTGTTTGCAAAGTAGTTCAATCTTGTAAAGAAATTTTAAAAAATTAAATGCATAGAATAGTATGAAGATTGAGGTTTTAAAGAGATAAATTTCAATACTACATGTTAAGACATTAAGTTTAATATATGTGATGCTTCTTTACAATGAACAATAACATGAAAATGAAATGTATGAACAATGTTAGATAGATACAGGGTTTCCCGAAACTCAATGCTAAGCAGGCATAGGGTGAAAGAGGAAGTCTTTGTAGGTTATGGAAAAAATTTTAAAAAATTCTATACACTTGGTTTAGTGAGGAGGAGCATATATTTGAAAATGTCCACTCTCTATCACACATTAGGTTCTGTGATTACAAATTGCAGGAATTATTTTATTAGCATGATCATACATAGCCAAGTTATTAATCCCAATCACAAATGAGGCAAAAAAAATTTACAGGTTTAGTTAAAATTAATGTAGTTTGCTTGAGTCAAATTTCAAATGTCACCTAAATTTGACTCTCCATAAAAAGAAAAATATTGCATAAAACCCCAGGCAAGTTCAACAAAAGATTGCCCATTTAGTTAGAATTCCAAAATCGTACAACACCTGTTCTTCTCTACCTATATCATTCCTAGTGAATTCTTTTATTTGTAGAACAAATTCATTTTAAAAACACCTCTGTTGATATCCTTCATCACATCATTAAGTACTGTAACCATGAATTTCACAGTGATTTTTTCACTAACACGATATTACATAGCTATGCTGTTAATCACATTTACAAATCGAGAAAAAAACTTTGCTGGATTTGTTAAAATAAACGTAGTTTGACTATCTGAAAAAATGTCATCTACCATCCCTCCAAACTGATATGACGTTAACTATTTCGATGATAATTCATTTACTGTAAGGTACTAAACACTGAAGATATTCCTGAGTGGGTCCTGTATCAAAATTCTCAGGAACCCTTTTTAAGATATTAAAAATGGTTTTATTAATATAACTTGTTTTAAAGTGTCATAACATTATACATGTTAGGGCTTCAGTAGCTTGGGTACCCTGTATCATTGATATGGCCGATAGGGCAGTAGATAAGCCCCTGGTACTAAAGCACATACTTAAGCCATATTACATGCAAAGACAAACTTAAAAGGATCACAAATGTGTTTAATATGGACCCCATAATTTTTAACTACATTCGAGTAAAAAAAATAGAACTGACACCCTAATTTGCCTAACTTCCACATAGGAACTGTAACCATCAACTAATATTAAGTGCAACACCATATTATCTTTGCATGAATCTTAATAACCATCAGGCATCACAATCACAACATTAAAGAAAGCGATTAAAGTATGATCATTTGATCATGGCCACTTGGTCAAGTGAGTGGGTGTTATTGGCGACAGACCTCGAGATTTCGAACCATGATCAAGTGAGGAGGATAACACTAGAGCTGGTACCCTCCTCTAAAAACTTCCACATTATATCAATGGGAAGACTTTGAGATTTAACAAGTTTAAAAGACATCAGTCCCTCTAGGGATTGAACTCATGACATTCTGGCCAAAAGTCTGACCATGAACACAGCTATTTGATCACTTTGGCATTAAGTTAACCTAAAAACAAAGTGTGCTTAAGAACCAAAATTATTTAGGGAAGTATAAATTATAATAATATATAGAATGCAACAAACAGGTAATAATGAATATAAGAGTAATGATATTCAAATTTTAGTCATATCTGATATTAAGAAACAAAAAATTTCAATTATTCAATGATAAGGCATAAAAAAATATGGAAAATACATTCAATCATTTTTCTTCTCTCTCAGGTTGTTCAGAAAAAGGACAATTAAAAAACGGAATAACTGAATTATAGATGCAAGCTTAGTTTTTTTTGGACAACAAGATTATTAATTATGTTTTAAATAGCCTTTTTCTTCTTTTACATCTCAGCAGTTCAATCACAAATTCCTCAGTTGTCATAAATTTAGCACAATATATTAAAGCTTTATGTTTACTTTTCATTTGATACAAAGCTGCCACTCTTTTTTAAACAAAATATTAAACAATTACTCTTGTTTTTATAAATATTTATAGTTAATTATTTAGTTAAGTTTGTTGCCAAATTTGATTTATTTTCCTAATGTTTGTTTTTGAAACAAATTGAAATACTTGATAGTTTTTTTCCTAATAGTTCCCCTAAGCCGTATTTTTTAAAAGCAAGTTTGTTTTCTTTTGCCAGTTTTTATTCAAAAGAAAAAAATTAAATTGTCTTACTGCAATTTATAGACTCTTCTTTAAGCTAAATAATTTCATTAATTTTGAACATTTCACTATATTTGATTTCATTTAAGGTATTATTTTTCAAAATTATACTATGTAAATAAAAATATCTTCCTTTTGCCAGAATTTCCTCTCAAAAATTTTATTTTTTTGTCTATCACTTAACTCCTTTATATATATTTCTATCTTATTTACAATTTCTCTTGATGCTCTTAATCAACTCATAAATTTTTCCTAGAATGTACCACATTTTAAAAACAGATTGTAAAGTGAAAATTGTTACATACAAAATATCCTTATCTCCTGAGTACCATGCATTTTGAAAGAAATGTCTTGCCATGCATTCAATAAGAGTTAAACTATTAAGAGTTAAAAACTATTACTGTGTGTGTGTAAAACTATGTTAAACTACTTCTTTGCAGACTTAAAATATTTTTCATATTAGGAAAGGTTTTATACTTAGATATATAGACCAAGTGGATTGTGTGCAGAGAACAGGCAATTTTCTCACTTCATAGAATTAAATCTCACCAGCAATGGGTTGGATCTTGGCAGAGCCTACACCCTTGGCGTGAATTATTTTGGTTGGCGATAATTGCACCAGCTAGGTAACCCTACTTTGATACACTAGAAATGGCAAACCTATCCATTTCTGGAATTTTCGTTCTTCGCCATTTCGTATGCCGATATTTCGAATTTTATCATTTTGTCGTTGGGCACCGCGCGGGCTAGAAGTATGACTGCGCATTACGATGGAGCGTTCCTCCATCCCATATCGAAATTGTGGACGCGGCCTAAAGATCATTGGAGACACTGGATGGAGTACCTAGACTTGTCGGTCTCTAACCTCCTATCAGGTAATTTTGATATGCCTTTAAAGAGTTTTACCATTTGCCCATTGTAATAAAAAAATTAGAATATTAAAAAATAAATATCATAGGATAATATTATTGAAAATATTTGGTTGGGAGAAAATAAATTAATAGTTAAAAAGAGCATTAAAAACTTAGAAAAATAAGTGAAAATGAACTAAAAAAGTGGGCGGAGATAGCCTAGCCAATCCGAATGCGGCAAAAACTGTAGATCTTTAGCGCGGGAAAAGTAGTCAGAAAACGCGAGTCGAAGTCAGAAAAGTAAAAGGGAATGATCTGATTGGCCGGTACAAGAGTTCGACTTAGGGGGTATAAGTAGTTTTGAGAAGATGAACATCCAATCATTGTATTATTGATTATGACCCCGACATAATCGGGATACAGGAAACACACCTTCGTCCATCGGACCGGGTTAGCATTCCAAATTTCCCTTGTCACAGAAGTGACCGTACAACACATAGGGGGGGAGGCACGGCCCTCTTCGTCAAAAACTCTATCAAACACCACGCCATTCTAAATGTCTCAAACACCTTTGAAAATTCATCGGTAATCATTCAGTTAGGAAACAACAGTAAAATTACTGTGGCGTTCATTTATAGACCTCCACACGGCTCCATTAATACTACGGAACTCGACGCAATCTTCAACCACAGCAACAAAGTCTTTCTTTTCGGCGATTTTAATGCAAGACACCCCAGCTGGAACTCGGGCAGGGCTAACGCAAATGGTAATATCTTGTGCAATTGGGCCGTAGGGTCGGCACTTGATATTCTCGCCCCCGACACTCCCGCATATTTCAACAGTTATCGCTCCAACGCTATTTTAGACATTGGCTTTTCAGTTAATTTATCTCACACTGAAGTTTTTACTGTAAATGCACTTAGCAGTGACCACAATCCAGTTATATTTGATTTTGTAACTAATAATGTTTTACCACCAATTCTCCATACTCTTAAAACTACGAACTGGACGAAATTTCAAGAAATAATTTATCACAACATTCCCGGTAATCCCCGTATAGATGACTTGGATTCAGCCGTTCAAAATTTTACCAGCATGGTTTCGAATGCCATGTCCGCTTCCACTACCACTAAATTAGTGAACACTACTCACTTCCGTCTTCCTGTAAACATTCGAGAGCTTATCAGAGCTAAGAATAGATTTAGAAAACTCTGGAATAATACCAGATACCCTCCATACAAACGCGAAGTTAATGCTGTCATTAGGCAGATCAGGAGCGAAATCCAACAAAATAAAAACAGGACCTGGAAAGAATTTCTCCTAGCTTTAAATCCTGAGGACAATTCTCTCTATAATCTCCATAAGACATTTTCTAAAAGGCATACCCCCATTCCGCCTCTTCATGGTCCGGGCGGAATGGCCTATTCGGATTTCGAAAAGGCGGAGGCCTTCAAAGACACACTTGAAGTCATATTTCAGGAAAATGCAGAACCTTATTGTGATGACAAGATCGAAGAAGTCGAAAATTTAGTGAATCACTATTTCGACAACTTCAGTACAAACATTCCCCCTCTCTCTTCCCCTAATGAAGTCCGAGGCATTATTAAAAAATTGAAGAATAGAAAAGCTGAAGGCCCCGATCAGATCCCAAATATTGCTCTTAAATATTTAACGTTAAATACAGTTACACACTTAACTAAAATCTACAATCAATGCCTCATTAAAAATCACTTTCCTACACTGTGGAAGCAAGCAAACGTTATCAAGCCAAGCCAAATCAGGATAGGACATTTCCACAAGGCTACAGACCAATTAGTTTATTAAATGCCACTGCTAAGATATATGAAAGAATAATCTTAACTAGAACAAAAACACACTGCAAAGCCATAGATTGCATTCCCCCGGAACAATGCGGGTTCCGGGAGGGCCATTCAACGCTACACCAATTAATACGAGTAACAAATATTATAAATGAAGGGTTCGCCCACAAATTTTACACAGTTGGTGTCTTTTTGGATGTCAAAAGGGCATTTGATAAAATGTGGCACGATGGCCTCACGTACAAGTTAATTAAACTGCAGTTCCCTGACTATTTAATTAAAATCATACATAATTTTTTACACAATAGAACTTTTAGAGTTCGTGTAAACAATTCATATTCTAACTCTGGATCTTGCCTTTCAGGCCTTCCTCAGGGCTCTGTACTTTCACCCTACTTGTTCAACATTTACACTCACGACTTCCCACAACACTCCACCGTCAGTACTTGCCTGTTTGCGGATGATTCCGCAGTGTTATCACAGGGAGTCCAGCTGAAATTCACTATTAAAGCTATTCAAAATTTTCTCAACATACTAGAAATTTGGCTTACACACTGGAGGATTGCAATAAATGTAGATAAATCTCAAGCAATTATATTCAGGAAAAGAGGGGCTATAGACCCCCCTTTCCAACTCACACTTTTTGATGACAACATCCAGTGGGTTTCGATAGTGAAATAGCTTGGCCTACACATAGATAGCCGCCTAACTTTCAAAAAACACATCGACTATCTCTCTGAAAAGTTCTGGGGTAGAATACATTTAGCCATCTCCCTTGTCGGGAGAAGGTCACCTCTATCTCTAGAAAATAAAGTAATTCTTTATAGACAAGTTTTGCGCCCAGTAATCACGTACGCTTCCCCGGTCTGGGGAGCGGCAGCTGCCACCCACATGAAAAAAATCCAAGTAATTCAAAACAAAACACTCCGCGTCATGACCAACGCACCTTGGTACGTTCGGAATGACGTCATACACAACGACCTACATATGGAGCCGATTTCTAATTACAGCACTAAACTCTCTAGAAATGTTTTTAAATCTATAGAATCTCATGACACTCCAATTATTAAAGCACAAACATTGTTTACTTATCCTCATCCTAAAATTAAATATGCATACTCTTCAACGAAGTGGAGAAACCCGCTTCGCCCCTCATAACACGACAATTCCACTCTTTTCACACTCTTAACAACACAAGCAGTCTCGTTACAACGCATCATTCCTTTTGGGTTCATTTGGTGAACTGTCACCGTCTTGATTAACTGCCTCGGTTGTCCCGTATTCCTTCCTGCGTTTCTCCCCCTCCGCCCCGCCGGCGTTCTGCTTCGTTGGAACGTTGTACTCGGGGGCACGCTCATCCCTCACCATCCGGGTGAGCTTTCTGTATTTGACATCCTTCAGTCATATGGTTTTTCTTTTCCTCCCATCCTTCTGGGAATAGGCGCCTTGCGGCGCCGGCGCCCGCGCCATCTAATTTTAGTTTAGTTACATCCAATCAGTGGAACGTTGTGCTTGGGGGCACGTTCATCCCTCCCCATTCGGGTGAGCTTTCTCGATTTGACATCCTTCCGTCACATGGTTTTTCTTTTTCTCCCATCCTTCTGGGAATAGGCACCTTTGGCGCCGGCGCCCGCAATCATCTAGATCAGCATTCCAACGGGTGTTGAAGTGCTGGGCTTGTAAGAAAAAATTAAAAGAAGGAAAAATATGAAAGAAATGAAATAAAGTTTGAGTTGACTAGGATGTCTTTTGGTCTTCTCACAGAAAAATGGGAAAAATAAGATGGGATTTCATTTATAGATGAGTTGTCAGATTCATCTATGTTGTTAAAAAAGTTTACAGCTAATTTACGAATGGTTTGTCTAATGGTAGGAATATTACATGCGAATCTAAGATCTTTATTTCTCATATACCAATGAGCATTGCAAATTTGCCTGATAATAACATTTTGTGAGGTTTCAAGTAACTTAATATTAGTTTTTGCTGCGTGTCCCCACACGGGGGAGGCGTAGGTAAGTAATGGTTTTAAGATCAGAGTCTAGATAAGCAGTTTGTTATGTCTACTTAATTTAGACTTTCTGCAGATTAGGGAGTAAAGTTTACGCGTGATATTTTTAAATTTATTTCTAATATTGAGACATAACCATCCTGTGATGACCATGTCTGGGGTGATTCGCGTAAGCTAGAGGTGTGGGATTATCTAAATGATGAGACATTATGTAATTCTTAACACAACTTTTATTAAGAATAACTTAAATTACTTAATTCTAAATAACAACTTTCTTAAAGTGAGAATAAGCCAACAATTAAACCTTATATTCAAGTCAGATCGCGCAACTAGATCACTTATCTTAATTTATATTTAATTAACTGTCTAATCTAACTTCCTATACAAAATATTACCTTTTATAAAGTCACCTTTCTTCCTAGGTTGAAGAAAT
>BMAV01001850.1:40933-54655 GCA_019973955.1 Trichonephila inaurata madagascariensis
CAAATTATAAAGTTATACAATAAGTGGTTCATGAAGTGTTGAAAAATGGCTACTACTGCTCTTAAGTAGGCACATTTAAAAAAGTGGGCATAATTTCTGTACCTAAACAGACAATGAAGCAACACAAAATGTCTACCCATAAGCATCGTAAAATTAGCCCTTTGACCTCAAAAGAAGAGACACTTTAAATTTATTTTCAAACTTGGCACCTCCCTTATGGAGACAATGAAATAATTTTAGATTTATAACATGACAAAAAAAACTATAATAACTTAGGAGTATTCTGTTAACAAATTACAAATGAAATCTGTTTAGAAATGTTTTGTTAATGTATATATTTCCACAATTTTTTATAAAAAAAATCATACCTCAAGTACAAGCAATTAAAGATATCAGAAATGTGTGCTTTCTCTCTTCTTTTTAACCAGACTTAGCCACAGGAAAACATGGTTGGGTACAGCTAGCTATAACAAACTTAAATGATAAAAAGCTATCAAAAACCAATTATTAACAACAAATTATCAATATTTTGATGAAATCACCAAAAAAAGTTGCAAACAAATGTACTTGGGTACTGTTGCAACAATATCAACCCCGATTTTGTTCGAGTCATACACGGTGAATTGGCAATTAAGTGCTAATGTTGTCAATATGGTTGCGATAATACATAAATATCAAAACAAACAAAATATACATCAGAAAATCTTAATTTTCCCATTTGTATTTCATAATAACACCTAATAAAATTTTGAAATCACACAAAATAGATATTTTGTGAGTCTAATGTTATTGCCCCAACTATTAGAAACTTCAATAACTATTTCGTCGAAAAATTCACTACCAAGTGCAAAAAAGTATTAGGTATTATTGTGCACAAACAGGCATAGAATGATTTCCCTTATTGAATGCATATTGCAGTATTTGGCAATGTCTTTTGATTTTAAGTAAATGGCCGACGAAAAAAACAACTATATATTAATTTAATTTAGATTCATTGGAGAAAGATAAAATAGGTGGAAGATTTTAATCGGTACGCTACTCATTTGTGAAGAGATTTTGAAATCATGCCAAACACATCCATAGTGTACAGAATTAAAATGAGTATTTTACATATAAAAATTATCCAAAGTAAATATCCCGAGTTTAAAAATAAATTGGAAAATGATATACAATACTAACACTAATTGACATAAAAAGAGCTGAACTATCTTTATCAACGCAAAAGTATAATTTGAAAAAATAATTACAATCTTACGACCACCTGCTTTCTCAACATGTATTTGAGCCATCTGTCTGTTTTGCTCATTCACCGATTTGATGAGCAACTACTCCTCGCACTGCGTTTGCTTGGCCAGTATGATGACCTAAGTTCGAGTTTCTGCAATACAATTGTATGTACTGAAGCCGATTGACTGCAGTTAAAATGTAGGTTAAAACAAAAACACATGAAATTACAAAACAGCTCTGAGCCTTGCATCCGAATTCCTTTAGAGGCCCTTTTTCAGATATTAGCACCATGTAAGTGGAACTGTAATAACATTCGTTGAGGTCTCTGAATCATTGATACAGCGGTACTCTATGTCCCTGATAAAAGCAAACCATAATAACTTCAAGTATTTTTTTAATTACTAATGGAATCTGTTTAAGAAAGTTATAATCTTATAAAGAAATCAAAAACAAAATAAGGTGCAATATTTTGATGACTCAAAATCAGAAAATCTTAGTTTTACCATTTGAATTTCAATAGTAACATCAAATGAAAGGTACTTACGTATTATCGCAACCTATTGGCGACATTGTATAAAACGAAGCACATGATTACCAATTTCGCGCGTATGACATCTGCGAAAATGGAATGGCCAACTTAGCGAGTTATCATGGAAGTTGGCGATTGTTGCGATAATACGTAAGAATCAAATGAAATTTAAAAAGTTGTCTAAAACAGAAAAAACATTCTTATTAAAAGCTCTGTCGATTTATTTCGTGAAATTAAAATGTTTCCAAGTGGGAAAAAAATATTGTTTCCAAACATTGAATGTTATATCGCGGCATTTGGCTACGTGTTTTTATTTCAGGTAAATGGTTAACGAAAACTATTTGGTAGAAAAATAAGCAGCGTACAGAAGCCAATTATGTAAATTTCATTTTCGCTTAGTAAAGAAAAATAAATTTAGCTTAAAATTACAGAAAAAAACACGATGTATAGAATTTAAGCAAAATTGTAAGCATCCCGCGATAATGCTATCCGATTGTTGCCAATCTACAAAACAAAATTTGAGTTGTTGAAAGAATCATTTTTAAAAACTGATTTATTCAAAAAATAATCCCAAATACGTATCAAAGAACAAAAAAAATTGATGAATATGACAACCAACAAACATAACCATAGTAGAAATATACAATAATTCGGAAAAAACTATGTGTAAAGTTTAAATTTTCGGATTCAGAGCCAATTGGGGAACTCTTCACGCCAAGATCACCAAACAGTGCGAGTATCATTCAAATGTGGCTGTCCGTCTATTAAATCTTCTACGTCTGGCTACGTCACAGAGTTAGAGAGAGCTACACGAAGTAATTTAGAGTTAAAGGAAATGGTGGAATGCGGTTCTTCCGCAACAAATTCTAGTCCGAAATATAATTACATTTTTTTAAAGAGAATACATAAAAAAATGAATTTTTAATATCAGTTTTTGGCTTATTTTGAATGCTAACAAATTTTCAAACAATCTTAGAATAATATTTTTAGCGTAAATGCAGAGATTAAAAGAGAATAAATTTGTTCATATAAACGCTCATAAAACTGTTCTTTTACATTTATAATTCTTTTAATAAGTAAAATTTCCAATTTTCTTTGGAACAGTTGATATTTTTTAAAAAAAATTTAGGAACTCTTGTTATTTGAATATGAAATAACATTGAATATGAAAAAGTTTAATTTTTAAAAGTTTTTCTTTATTATCTTCTTTATTTATTATATTCTTTACTGCATATTTTCTACATTTTTGATGTATTATTATTTTTATGTAATATTTTTTTAATAAAACTTTTTGATAAATTAATATAATTTTTAAGGTAAAAATCAATACTTGATTTATACAAATATGCTTTTAAAATACCAATATATATTTACTAAAAATTTTATCTCAGTGAAAATTTATAAACTTTTCTTCATTTTTTTTTTCTATAATTTTGGGGCTTTTTTTGTGAGATATTAATATAATTTTTTACATTCTTAGTTGGCTTTCCTTTAATAATTCACTTGAATTGAATTATGCATGGATTATCGATTTTTATAAACAGGTTTTGATTATTTTGAAGACATGTTTTATAAAAAAAAAACTATTTTTTTATCACTGGCACTCAATTTTTCCTAAAAAGTTTTTATTTTCTTTAATATCAAAGAATGTCAAATTTTTACAGGATACACTTGATCATCTAATTTACTATTGCAATCCTAAAATTAACTACTTTCTTGAATAATTTTATTTACATTTTTCAGACTTGTTTCAAATTAAAAATTTGTTAATCAATATTTAATGATTGGAAATGTTATCTCTGTAAATTGTTTTAAAGGGATGACGATAACAAAGACGGTATATCATTCTTCTAACTGCCACACCACATTCACACACATTAGTGTGCTATATAATTTCTAAAATGTTATTATTAAAATAAAATAATAATAAAATTAATACAAATGAACTTTTTTAATTATTCAAATAGATTTAAAAAACAGTTTATTTTTAATCAATATTTAATTATTCGAAATGTTATCTCTGTAAATTGTTTTAATTGGTGTATCATTCATCTAACTACCTCACCACATTCACTATAGGGAGAAAAGAGTCAAATTCAAATATTATAATCCTTTTCATTACATTTTTCAAAATTTATTTCTTCAAATACAAAAGTAGTTTTAATGTTATTCTTAAAAATGCAGCTATCTTTCCAATTGAAATTTTGGGAAAATTTCTACAACTTTCTTTCCGTTTTTTTTTTCAAAAACTACTCCAAAAAGTACACATTAGTGTGCTATATAGTTTCTAAAATTTTATTATTAAAATTAATACAATTATACTCTTTTTTTAATTATATTTAAATATATAAAAAATAGTTTATTTTTAATGAATATTTAATGATTCGAAATGTTATCTCTGTAAATTTTCTTAGAGGAAAGATTAGTTAATGAAGATAGTATATAATTCTTTTAACCGCCACACAACATTCACTATAGGGAGAAAAGAGTCAAATTGAAATGTTATATAATCCTTTGCCTTCCGTTTTCAAAATTCCGACTCTGCTTATATTTTCTTCCCATTCAAAAAGGAAACAGTCTCCCTTGATTTATGGTCACTATACTAGCAAACGTTTTACGACCTTTCCTGGAGGTGATTCCTGCCTAGGTTCATCATATTGTTCACACACTCAAAACTTGCCGCCTGAGCTCGTTATAGAATGACCTCTCACCTTTTCTCCTGTTTCTCTCCTTTTCCCTTTTGTAGATAGTTTCATTCCATGCATTCATTATTTGTGTTGTTTCCCATGTTGCTGTTGCTATAGTATTCGGAAAGTGAGAAAACTTCTGAAAACGATGGAATGTGCGGGTTTCTCTTTTCTTTCCCACCCAAAGGGATGGTTGAATGATTCACTTTGCGAGTGCAGTGTATTTTTTCTTTCAGATGACTTTCCTTTTAGATGAGAAATAAGTTGATCAGCTAGACTATATGTGTCTGTGCAAGATTTAACTGTATTTTAATATCTAAATCAACTTCTAAAATTAAAATTAACAAATTTCGAATATCGATGTAAAATCAAATAGTATTTGCGTATATATTCAATTGAAGAAATAAAATTAATGCGTTCCTTAATTCACAGTTTTCTAAAAGAAGATAATAAACATTACATACATATTAAAAACTTGGAATATAATTTAAAAAGTATTTTATTATTGTTAAAGGTGACATTTAGTTGTTAAAGGTGACATGACCAACAGAAAAAATTTAAAAAGTGAAAATGTTCATAAAAAGAATGTTTAAGATTTGTTCCTTGGTCATAGCCAATATTTAAAAACTATTATCTTTCGATTTGTTGTTAGATCAAAGTCAATAAAAACATGATTAACAGCACATTGGGTTAGTTTCAGAACTTAATGTGAATAAGTAATAACACAATTTTAGTGGCATAACGTACACCCCGCATCGCGGGGGAGGCGACGTTGTAAGGGGCCTAAAGCCCGACTGCCGCCAAGTACCGACCCTTTATAAAACCTGACTTTGCGGGGAATGGGGGGGGGCAAATGTGTCCTTCGTTACGCCACTGCACATTATCAAATACCATATCACATTCTATTCTGTCCTTTAATATCAAGGAACTGAAATAGCGTTATGTTTTATGAGTAGGGCACAAAAATGAAAGAAACTGATAAAAAAAGAATTTCTTTTTTTTAGTATACTTAACTTTGAAACAATCATAAATTTCTCTTAACTTGTAAAAATTGAAAATTTGCTGGTATTAATTACAATTAAAATGAAATAGTATTATTTTCACATTAGTCAGTGAAAGTTTATGAAATTTGAAATTCCTCTTTCTTTCTTTTGGTTTCATGTAATAATTGGTACTTGCTGAATTTCACATGATGAACCTATGATGAAATCAAGATTTGAGCCTCCCGACACATCTAATAATCAGAATACTTTTCTGAATGTAATACTCTTTAAAAAATAAAAGCTATAAAAGTATTTTTAGTATAAAATAGAAATTAATGCGCTAATTAAGTAAAATTATTCCTCATAATGCAGATTTTTATATCTATGATTATATTACAGAAACCTATCATGAAATGCAGCTTTCTAAATATAAAAGAAAGTTGAAAAATGAAAATGACTAATTTTAAGGCATTAGATAATTAAGTATTACGAAATGGAATAGATTTCGTTTGAATGAATGGCCTGATTTGAAAATACCAAATTATGTTAAAATTTAATTGCAGGACTTATTACAAAAAATTTGATTTTATATTTGTTTTTTCACTAAAAAATTAGACATATGCAATGCTTTTTATTTTAATTTATATGTTTGCACTAGAATTGATATTTGGTTTATTGAAATCTAGTGATCTGATCACAAACAGTGGGCTTCCAATCGCGCCAACGTTTTAAGTTTTGATTTCATCGAAGATCCTTCATATCAAATATGTGAAGTATACTCGTATATATGTTACCGGCAAAGTTTGAAATGCCGGCATTCTATAGAATGCCTGACTTTTTTAGTTCGAGTATGAAATATGAGAATTATTTCTTACTTTGCCTAGGCATTGTATAGAATGACTAGATATTCTATAAAATGACCAAAGCTGTTTAGACAAAGTATGAAATAAGGTCAGGATGCAGCTATTATATCAATGACGTATACATTTCTAAAAACTACAAATGTTATTTTGACAAAATAATGAGAGTGCCATTAAAAAATTATTCAAAATATATAAAAGAAAAAAGAAAGTTGCACCATTTATGTCTTTTTTTTAATAGGGAAAACAAAATTTTCAAAAAAAATTAACTTACTTATTGCAACATGGTAGGCTTGAATGTCATTTTGAATTACATTTTTCTCGCAAAGACCATTCTTATTTTGGTACTTTGCTTTACACATATATTTGACGTATCCTTCACTGCTTCCATTGGAATGAGCAATTGCAACTGACAGAAGAGGAATTTCATGGTCAAGAATATCTTTAATTCTAAGCAAGTTCTTAGGGCACAAAGTAAATTCTGATTTCACATGTGCATACTTTAAAACTCCTTCAGAAGTTTCAAGTCGATAGAAACAATTCTATTTCCCACTCGTTACAAGTGCCAATATATTGGCAATCACAAAAAAATCGAAAATTTCATAACAATGCTTTTTTTTTAGATATTTTTTTTCTGGCCAGGTTCACAAAGGTGGATGAACAGTTCAGTATCATAACGTGTAACGTTTTTGTATTTGTTTGAAAGTTCATTCAGAATTCTATCACGTCCTCCGTGTCCAATAGCCAAATGAGCTGCATGAAGTACGTAAAATAACTCAGAATCCGCGACGTAATTCTGTATAGAAGTGCTTCCCAACCTTTTTATCCCCACTGATCGGTCAACGTTTGATTTAATAATTTAATTGTATTTAAACATGCCTTAAGGATAAAATTCAGTTACTCCAAAAATGAATATAAAGTGATTTTACATGAAATATAAAGTGATTTTACTTGAAGTATAAAGTGATTTCCATGGAAAGTCAAACTAACATTAGATAAATACACCCCAGTAAATAAAATGGAAATAATGTAATACTCCTTGAGTGGCTCGATACTATTTGATCCCTGGACCGGTTTCTGGGAACCATTCTGTATAGTACTGACGCCTTCTTTAACAGGTTACATGATTTTACTTTTATTTCCCCCAAACATCACATCAGCTATTCAGTAGTCATTTTGGCATTCTGTACATCAGTTATCAACTTTTTTTTTCTTTTTGCAGCTATAACTCGAATTTTCGGCAGCTGGGTGTCGAATAGTTGTTTCATGCCTATGGACCAGGGGTCGGTAACCTTATATCTGAGGCATGTCAAAAATCAATCTACCAATTATGATTCAGCGTGCCACAAAGTAGGGCATTTTTGAAAGAATTCTATTCCCGCGATAATGTATGTAGAGTTAGAGAATAGAGTTCAATTATATAGATTTATAAGTTTATCACACATTAATTTTGCATCAATTAAAAATATTTCTTAACATAGAAATAAACAGCATAAAATATAACTTTCTTCAACAAAAATAATGAATTTCAGCCCATCACCACAAAAGACCCGCCGTGTAGGGGAGCGATGCATGTTAAATCTGTCGAGAGCTCAAACGTTTTCCCGTTGGTGTGGTGTGGTAGTTGGAAGAGGGGGTGCCAGCTCAGGTGTCGTCCTCGTCACTTGACCATGGTTCAAAATTACGAGGTCCGTCTCCAAAAGTCCTCGTGTAGCTGTACAGGGCGACGTTAATATTCACTCACTTACTCTAACTCATTCAACAAAAATTATAAAAAAAAACTCGAGATTGTACATATATTATGTTTTCTACACACTCGTGTAGCTGAACAGGGCGACGTTAATATTCACTCACTTACTAACTCATTCAACAAAAAATATTAAAAAAAACTCGAGATTGTACATATATTATGTTTTCTACACATATTTATTAAAATAAGAAATAAACAACGTAAAATATAAGTATTTCCCTTCATTACGGTTAAATAAAAATTTTAATGTTAACTTACTGCTGCTACACTTTCATATTGCAAAAAATGTGATGTAATTTGTGAATTCCACTTTGACATGATTCTAAACATTCACTTGTGAAACAATTTCTTTGCAGACTAGAAATATTTTTTATATGAGGAAAGGTATTTTACTTAGATATGTAGAACTAAAAGCGAAAAAGTAGGTTACATGCAATTTTCTCTCTTCAAACAATTAAATCTCTCCAGCAATGACATTCAAAAACTTACAAAATAGCTGTAAATATATCTTTAGAGTTATCTTTCAGATTTTTTCGTAATTCCGTAATTGTCCATAATTCTGGAGGTGTTTGCCAAATAAGGTCGATTTCAAATTTATGAAGTTCCATTTATTCAAATTTGTTGAGTAGTACTGAGTGCCACTGATAATTGTACCGTATACTATAGATTGCCGACCCCTGATATAGACCACGATTCCTTCTCCAACACCACAGCTTGCTTCTCTATTTTCATGCAGGGCAGGAAAAAAACAATTTTTTGTTGAATAAGTTTAAGTAAAATTGAGCATTTTTACACTCCCGAACAAACCACAATGTACAACTGACAAATTCTGAGCCTGAGGCAAGCGTTAAAAGTCTCGTGCCTTGCCACACAATATTCGAAACGAATGGGACATGTATTTCATACTTTTCCGGTTTCTCATTAGGCATTCTATAGAATACCTAGGCAATGTGTGAAATAAGAATCATTTCATACATTGCCGACTAATTTTAGGCATTCTACAGAATGCCGGATTTCATACTTTGCCGGTAACATATATATACGAGCTTTGGTATCATCCTTGTTACTAAACTGCAGTTCAGAATTACGAGATCCATCACCTATCCAAATAAAAATTCATATTTGGGAGTGATTTTGAACCAGTCGCTTAGTTCTTATGGTAATATCATCTTTAATAAACAGGTATTGCATGCAGAAAAAGATAATTCAATGAATAAAATTTTGAAAATCGCTTCTGTTGAATAAATGCTATGGTAAGCTAAGGCTTCGACCAATTATTACATTTCTGTTTTATAAATTAACACAGAGCATATTATACAGCAGTTATCAATATAGCTGAGTGGCAGTGGCTGAGCGGTAGCGCATCGTGCTTCTGTGCCACAGGGACGGGGGTTCATACCCTGGGCTGGGCAAAGTCGACTCGGCCTTTCATCCCTTCAGTGGGTTGATAAATGAGTATCAAGCTTGCTTGGAAACTTAACACTGGGGGGGTTTCGCGTCAGACTAACCACCTGAACGGAGCATCTACTCATGCACCTCAGTGCTCAAGATCAGGAAAACTGAGACGGGCACAGTGGGCTTTTGCATGGGCAGTTGCGCCTTTAATTTGAGACATCAATGCAAACCATTATTATGCTGACTATCGCAAACAAATTCATGTGTTTTATATTATGCAATCACTCATATTGAAAAATTTTTAATGAACAAAATTCCCAGATCATAAAGAACACGAATATTTTTTAAAAATGCATTTAATGTATCTTGAAAATGATAAATCCACATTAAAAAACTTTGGATTATTAAATGTTTGCATTATTTTTACACATTATGATACATTTTGATATTTATAGATGCTAAAATAAATTAATTTGTTGAAATGAAATATAATTAATTATAACTGAATATTTTCTTGTTCTCTAAGTACCATGAAAATTTTTTTAACATTTCACACTGCTTAGTAATTAAGAGTTAACCAGTAGAAATAGAAAGGGCTGATTAAATATATCGATTAAAAAAGACCGCCGGGGGGGGGGCGGGGGGGGGGGGGGGAGGGGGGGGCATGTGTTTACTTAAATTTATATGCGGTCAGATATAAAGTTACATTAACTGGTACCGCAATTCAGAATTACGCGAGCGCGCGAGATCAATCGACTATCCAAATGAAAATTTATATTTTTGTGTGATTCTGACCCATTCCCTTGTGACTCTCTTTTACGCAGTGTCGTATTAAATGACATGGAGATCCCTAAACCAGGGGTGTCCAAAACAAATGACCATATGGGCCACTTTGGAAAAACATTATAATCTCGCGGGCCAGCACATAAAAATAAGTACCTTTATATCACACACACAGATTTAGAAACAAAAAAAAAAAAAAAAACCCGAACAAACATTTATTGAATAAAAATTTAAAACAGAATGAAATATTATTATTGTCTTCATTATTTGTCATGTATACAGACATAGATAATATAATAGTGCAATGATCAAATAATGTTTAAAATATTATATTTGCCCTTTTCTTGAAAATTACAGAGTTCTTTTTGAATTGATCTTTCGTTATTCATTATTGAAATTTGATTTGGCTGTCATTCGCGAACGAATAAGATACATTGCCCTTTATCTTAACCACCCCGAATACTTTTTTTTTTAACTTTAAAAAACATCTCTGACTACCTCTTGCTTTTGGGGCACCCCAAACAGAAAAGGTGGAGGAGAAATGAAAGTCGCACACACAGAGAATCATGTACCGTAAAGAATATGCATAATGCAATTCGGAATTTTTTAAAAAAGTAATTTATTGTAGAAAAATCAAATATAACTGTTTGATAAAATATAAATCTATTTAAATCTAAAGGGCATTTCTATTATCAAAAAGGATTTATTTTAAAATAATGACAGGTAACAGGCAAATACAATGTAGATTTATATCTATATATATAAAAATGTTGTGTTGGTTTGTGTATGCTCAAAAAGTTCTGCATGGATTTATCTGAAATTTTGACACAACGTTGCATTTGACACCGGTCACGATCTTGTGTACTTTTTATTTCGAAATTCCCTCTAAATTTTTTAAAATTTAATATTTTTAAGTGATTTTTTGGTGTTATGACGTCATACGATGTCACGATTCGCGGGAAATCTTTTAAAACGGGGGCTGAGATTTTCCACCGCCAAATACATTTTTTCTAGCCGAAGTTGGATCGTCAAGGCGTATCTTTGGGAAGAACCGGTTTGCAGTAACCATATGCGATACGCTTCTCCTCGCAGAAAAAGCTCCGCGTAGTGATACACTGCATTTCTGACAATCGTTTAAAGCTCATGTTCTCTGGAAATATTACCAGGGTAGTTTCAACAGTACTTATGACGATTTCTCGAATTCACTTGGAAAAAAAATTGAATCAAAATCAGATTTAAAAAACTTAAATACATTTCTCAATTAAGTTCATTTTTTAAGTTTTTCTTTCAAAGCAAAGAATTATCATTTAAATACGAAGGTAAATTGCATTAATTTTACAAATACAAGACATAAATGTCAAATTACACGTAGTTTTAATTTTTTGATGTACTAAGGAAAGTAACTATTTATCTAATCCAGAAATTTCATGTATCTTATTCTAAATATATTATTTGTTTTATCTCTCTCATTATCTTAATTTCTCTCTCTCTAAAGAAGATAATTCACTCATGTTTTCCGAAATATTCAAATACTTTACAGAATTTTCCTCCGTTATATTTATTCATAGCTGATTAATTATACTCAACAAAAAGATTACTTCATACTGAGTTTTTTTTTTCTTCGATGTAATAGTTAAAAGATATAATTTGGAAGTGAATATATACTTGCAGTACGGTATTTTATTTCACATTTTTCTTTACTTTTCTCTTTTTTCGTTTGTAGTTTTTCGAAGAAATAGCAATTTACGAAAAATAGTTGATATCACATAAGTTAGTGAATAGTATAAGAAAATTCATTTCTGCTCCAGATAGTAAAAGTGATGAAAATAAATCCAGAATTATCCATGTAATTCCAAAGAAATTTAGAATTCTTAACAACCAAAACATTACCGACTCTTAGAAGAGCAGATTAAATGAGAAGGGTGACTGTAAAATATCTTATTTGCACTACTTGTCTGAACAGGAAATCAATTCAATTAATAGTGCATTGGGGATATAAATATATTTATCTTAAATTAACATATCAAAATTTTAGCACTGTTTATAAAACAAAATCCCAAAATAAAAAAAAAAAAAAAAAACCAAGAGCCAATGTCTTTTTGAAATTTTTTTATTCCTTATAATCCTACATGATTTATTATTATTATTGTATCAACAAAAGAAAAACTTATTAAAGCTCTTGAATCCTTTAGTAAAACACTTTTATATACATCTGTGTATATAAGATTTTTTTTATGTACACAGTAAGATTTTATGTGTATATTTATTTTCTAAATAAGTTATAAGATGTAAACATTCTTTTCAAAGAAAATGAGTGATTTCCATTTTGTACAATTTATACTTCTGAACTATATACTTTTAAATTCTAAGCTTTTTTTTTTTTGCAGAGTTTCTTGATGAAATTATTCATCACAGTATCTTGAAGAAAAAACTTTAAAACTCATTTATTAAGTCATCAAATACTTTTCTCTGCTAATCATAATTATGAAAGCTATATATTAACAAACTTAGTATAAAGTGTTTTAAATGTTTTATTGTGCTATTTATTTATTTTACTCTTCATTTTATGCTAGTAGATACAAAATACTATGTTTAATTAAATGTTTTGAAACTCTAAATCTTCTGTGTTTTTTACGTATGTTTTTAAATTTTATTTTAAAAATGTTTCTATAATTTTGTTTTATTTTTAAAAGTGGCTGCGGTAACCTAGTGATTATTGTCACGAACTCGATGCCAGAATGTAGCGGGTTCCCACCTTGTAGAGAAGGCCTATGTACATTAAATCTGTAGAGGCTCAATGTTTCCCTGTTGTTGTGGTGTGGTAACTAGGAAAGGGGATCGCCTGCTCATATGTCCTCCTCGTCACTTGACCGAGGCTCAAAATTACGAAATCTTTCGCCAACAGCCCTCTTATTGCTTTACAGTGCGACATTAGTGCAATCATCCCCCCTCCCTCCTCTCACTCTCTTGACTTTTTATACATTTTAATGTTTTTTTTAAAAAAATCCTGTATACAAATGTATAAGCATTGCTAAAATCCCAAAGGAAGTATTCCTTTCAGGGTTATACTTGAAAAATTTTATAATAAAAATTCAGTCACAATGATGAAAACTCTTATAAAAAAATAAGGATTTTGTAAGAAGCGAAATTAGTATATATACTAGCTGGTATACCCGTTCTTCGCACGGGTGAATTGAAAAATTAAACAATACAGACTGAAAGATAAAGGAGTTTTTAATGAGTTAATTTTACGGGAATTGTAAATTAAACAAAAAGAAGCTTTTTGCATATCTCAGCTAAATAAGAAACCATGTTTGCTTAATTTTAAGTCTGTAGATATAACAGAGCTGATAAAAAAAATTTTTTTTTTAAATTTATAACGCCCGTAATGTGTAATACGTTAATATTAAATCTCTATATACAATATTAAATTTACTGAACAATCTCTATATATATACAATATTAAATTTACTGAACAATCTCTCTATATATACAATATTAAATTTAC
>BMAV01001851.1:0-13647 GCA_019973955.1 Trichonephila inaurata madagascariensis
AAGATGGTCATGTAAACACCAACCCTCTTGATTACACTTATAAGTCGATGCTCGAGAGGATTTTGAGGATGAACAAAAAGATATACCGCCGAAAGGGGAGATTATCAAAGACTGCTGTCTCCGTCCCAAAACCTTTAAGTCCGTGAATGTACGGATGAAATGGTGCGAATAAATTGCTTGAGGAATTATTTGTTAGGGAGTTTCTTTACCATCCAAAATTCATCGACATTTGTAAAGATCCACCGTAGGCGATACACGTTAAATCTGTGGAAGCTCAAACGCTCTCCCATTGGTGTGGTGTGGAAGTTAGAAAAGGGGTGCTAGCTCAGGTGTCGCCCTCATCACTGGACCATTGTTCAAAATGACGAGGTCCGTCGCCGAAAGCCTCATAGCAGCTGAATAGCACATTAATATTCACTCACTACGCTCATTCACTCGACAATTGGTTTTCAAATTTCGAAAGAATTTCATAGCTGTATTAATAACTAACTTTAACAGCCCTAAAAAAAATAATACTCTATATTTTTTAAAAATATGAATATTTTTCTAAATATTTCTTATCTTCGAAACAATTTTTTTAATTTTAATTCGTTTTTTAAGTGTAACTTCTTTAAAGTAAAATGTAGCTTGAATTTTAGATTGACATTTATATAGTTGAAATGGTATAGTGATTAATGACGCTGATCATGCCGTCGGGCTGGGCCCGGAGTCCCGATAGCATGTAAGTTTGAAACCTTTTAGTGCCTTTTGTGGCATTGAGGTACCCTAAATAGCCGTCGAGTCGCAAAGTCCTTTCGTGAGGTTGGTGGAAGAGAGGGGAGGCCCCTGACTGTCCACATTGGTGTTCTCCTCCAAATTGGGAGGAAACCGAATCAAATCTTACTGCCACACGACTTTGGGGACCCTCGATCTGGAAACCATCAGATAGGTGCCGTAATCATCAGTGTGTAATGTACGCCCCCTCAATATCGCAGGGCGACAAGCATTCTAGGGGTCAGAAGGTTCTATATCCCTTTGTAAGATCCGGCTTGGACCAAAAACCTGACTTTGCAGGGGATACTGCCGGTCTCACTGGTGGCAATAGAAGCACAACGCAGTTGAAAGGGTTCAAAAAATCACGATGAGATAAGCATTCTCCTCGAAAAAGGAATATGTGTAACAATTGCAAACGTATTTCCTGTTGCACATTTTATACATCAGAGGTAATATATGTATAAATCTTTTTTTCAATTCGCATTATTAAATAAGTCCTTTTTCTGTCATTTTAATTAGGGACATTTGAAAATGTCTTTTCATAGCACATTCGATCTCATACTTTTCTGTTAGTGGAATTTTAAATAAAAACAAGAAGGTTGTCTGCCAATTCGCTTCTTCTCTCATGTAAATTGATAATTAGATCGGTATCGAGTTAGATGTTTTTTTTGAATGTAGTAATATTCTATAACTATGCTTTATAACTCTACAATATGCTTCTGATGTAATGAGCTATTACTTTAACCCCAGTACTTTATTCGCAATAAATAATTTTTGATATTAATTATATAAAATGAAAGTCATTTTATTTTCCTACTTCAAGAAAAATATGGTGAAATACATTTAACACAAAACACCGCTTAAGACGAAATTTCGGTTAACACGAAAAAATACAACGGTCTCGACAACAGTGCCGATTTGAGCTCATTTCGGGTCCTGGGCGCAGAAGATCTACATGCCCCCGCTGTACTGGCGGGGCGGATTGAAATTTATAACCAGAACATCTGGTTAAGTCCAGCTTATCCTGGCCCCTGGTAGCCCACACGAAGCGCCCAGTGGATAAACTGGCACTGCTCAACAAGCTATTATGTTTTCATGCATTTTGTTCTCTTAACTTGAAACGAAAATCGCTTAACACGAAAACATTTCTCTTCTGGGAATGAATAAAATACAGAAAACTCAGCAACGCAGGCGAGATTTAAGAAAGGAATGTTATGAATGTTTGAAATGTATGAGAAAAATTCTGTATTACTGAGCTGTCCAACTGTATCAACGAAAGAATTCGTGCAGTAGATGATGATAGTATGTATACAGTTCCAATTATAGCAGATAAAGACATTTTGGAGTTGTTCAAAGCTCAAGAAATATCATTGATGCAAATTCCGACTACGAAAATGAAAGAATAATACAGTTCTACTGTTTCCAACGTCATTCGAAATGAGGAACATCTTGAAAAGCATGCGAAGTTATTTAGACGCACATTACAATGGTGAAATGAAAAACAAAATGCATGACATCAAACAATTTGATACTAAAAAAGGCAATGCAAAGAAAAATATCAGTTTATTTTCCAGAAACTCAATAAATGATTTGCTTTTCAAAAAACTTTTAAATTTTGTATTAAACTTTATTAAATTCCTGTGAATGTTTTATTTCTTCGATTTTTATTAAATGCATAGTTATATATTATCTATGTATTAAAAAGCACTTTTCAGAATGGTGGGGTGGGGAAACGCCCTTTTCTTTTAGTGGTGAGGACGACCTTTGTAATGAGCAGGATTTCCGACTCTAGACGGAAGAAAAGCCGAAAGAATGTTACATACCCGAGCGACGGCCCGCCCAAGTTCACTCTCCGGCAAAACGTTGGTCAGAAGTTATCACTCAAAAATACTTTATGGCGAACTCATTTGACGTCGAGAACGTCTTTGGGGTGAGTAGTGCAAAAAGAGAAAACTCCGAAGTAAGTGTTCTAGAGCCACCGCTCGTGTCTTGGTGCACGCGGAAATCTGGCAGCAACGACAACCCGTGCGTATGGCGCCGCGAGGCGGTGGGTGTTCGTCACCTTTTTACCGCCGAGGCACTACGTTCATTCGCCACCAGAGAGCAAAGTCTCGCTCTGCACTCCAGCCACCGGTCGCGTCTCGGGGCATGTGGAAATCTGGCAACGACAGCCTCCCGACCGGTCGCGGCGGTGGGCACTTGCCACAGAAATTTCCGACGGAGCACTACATTTCCGTACTTTCGTGCTAGTGTTCCGACGAATAAAATAGGTGTATTTGAATGGAATTATGACTCGACAAGTGGATTGGAATGGACTTAATAAGGAGTAATTGCATGAAATTAGGACTTCATAAGGGGTATTTTTATTCTTGGAATCCATTTAGAAAAAAAAATTTCGATAGTCTTTCTTTAATAACTTGCCTCGTTTTAGGACTAGAGCTCAGAAATAGATATTTTTTTCGATCCACTCAATGAGACCTTTCAGAAAATGTACATTTTATCGAGTCCTAATAGGTCAAAAGTTGTCTATTTCGACGTTAAATACCTTTTTTATAATTCGGAAAGTGTTTTTCTCGAATAACTTTTTACCGGATTTTTTTACACAAAAATCCACTGATAGGTTCATCGGAGGACGCGGAAACCGAATTCGAAAACGGATTTGGAAAATTCCCGTAACTTTTTTTTACGATCTTTTTTTGTTTTTTCTCAGTTTGGGGGCCCGATTGTTCCTCAAATTTAGTCAGAGATCAGAAAAGTTATTCGGAAGTTCCTCTACAAGAGTTCTATCGTAATTTTTAAATTTTGAGTTAAAATTCTTGTTACTTCTTTTTTTAGGGCCCGATTTCTATTTTTCTTCATGTTAGTTACCCCGGGGTTCCTATAATTGAGTTAAAAATAAGAAAATTGAGTCTTAAGTTTCCCTGATAAAGTTCTATCACAGGTAAATTTTTTAAAGAAAAATATCGTAAGTTTCGAGGTTACGAAGCGAATTATGAGAAAAGGTTTTCCTCCGCTGGGGGTCCCCTACTAAAGCTAGAACTCGGAATTTCCTATTTTTTGACTAAGCGCGACGAGACCTTTCCAAAAAGGGGGTCATAAATTTCCACAATCATAATAGTTCGGGAGTTATTTGCGTTTGAAAAACTGCAGAACAGCAGAGCACCGAGGTGTGACCGCAAGGTCTCAGCCCGAGAGCAGCCATTGAGTGTTTTTCTTACAACTTTCTTAAAAATTCACTCACGAGTGAAAACTTGGATTAAAAAAGATCTCAAAATTCCCCACAAAAAGAGGTGCATTTTATTAAAATAGATCGGAAACTCTTCTTTTTATCGATTTTCAAAATTCTAGAAAAGTTGGGAAAAAAAGACACTCTAATTTTCTTTCTGGGCTTCTTACAAGGGCCCCGATTGCACCACTGCTAAGAGTTTTATATATTCTTAATGTACTTGACGAGACCTTTTTGTAGATCTATAGCATTTGTAGGTACTCCGACATTTTTGGTGCGCACCCGGGGCCCACAATTGCCCTATCACTCCGAAATTTATCCAAAAGTTCCTCTACACTTCACCTATCTGCAGTTTCATTCACGAGAGAAAATTCTTCTAAGTTTGGGAGTTACGGATCGAATTCCAAAAATTGGTTTTCGCATTGCGGGGCCTCCCCCTGAGAGTATTACTTGGAATTTCATATTTTCAAAATTCTGTAGACGAGACCTTTCCGAAAATGTATAATTTATTAAGATAGTCCTATCGATTCGAGAGTTATTCTTAAAAAACCATTATCCAGGTAAGCTACCACCTGTGGAATTTACCTTTTACCTGTAACTCGATATTGTCAGATCGGGTGTACTTGCAGTCGTTGCCGAACACATAACGGATGGTGAGGATAATTCTTCTACGTCGACGACGCGTTGAATGACGTCATTCTTTGTTTGATTAAACTTTAATTTTGCATTTTATAGGGTTTTTTAAGAGTTTGGGACTTGAAAAAAATGTCTAAAATTTTCTTTTTTTCCCATAACTCTCGAAAAAACTAACACCTAAAAATTCCGAAGAAAAAAGTGCTTTCCCTCGAAAAAAATTCGAAATGTTTCTTTTTATTCGCTTTCGAAACTTTGACAAAATTTCAAAATTTTTCCTCGAAACCGTTATTTTTTCTTTAAATAACTTTTTTAAAAATAGTATTCAAAACATTAGTCAAGATAATTAAAGAGTTTAAAATTCCTCACAAAAATAGGGGCCGTTTGTCGAAATCGATCGGAAATTTTTTTTATGAATTTTCGAATCTTTGACCTTTCTCCAAGGTCACATGAAAAAATTGTTTTTTTTTCGAATAACTTTCGTAAATAGGGCCCCGTTTCCATAAAATTGGATTCGTAAGAAAAGTCTTTGAATTCCTCATAAAACTAGGTACTTTTTGTCGAAAAACATTCGGCTGCTTTCTTTTTATTCGTTTTCGAAACTTTTGCCATTTTTCGAAATTCCCACAGAAACGTTTGTTTTCTGCTCGTAACGTTCGAACGATAAACCGTAGAAGCAAAAGACTGAATGAAAATTGAAGAGGGCGATTCCTCACAAAACTATTTACTTTTTAAAAAATAACCTCGAAACTCTTCGTTTTTTAAGTTTTGAGTCTTTGGCCGTTTTTCGAAATTCCTTAAAAAACGTTTTTATTCTATTCTCGTCACTTTTCCAAAAATGTATTCCGGAAAAAAATATTGACGGAGAAGAATCAACATTAAATTACTCACCGAACGAGGGGTCCTTCGAAAAAAAAGTGTCAATGACTTTTTTTTCTATAAATTTTTGAAACTTTAAAAAGTCTGAAAAAACGTAAAATTTTCTATAAGCATACAAACTTAAAAAAACCTAACAACTAAAAAGTGTCCACAATTTTGGCCACCACTGTATGACGTCATATCGCCAGCTCGGTGAAAGAAGTATAAATCCATAGAATTCAATAAAACTTTTATCCTACGACATTTACTACGTAACCATGCATTTCTTAATAATCTTGTGGTTCATTAGAAACTTAACAAAGCGAGGTTTCCATAAATATTGAAAATAAACTAATCCTCTCGTATTTAAGCATTTTAATTTTCAACTTTACTGCCTAAAGCCAACGAGATGTGTATTTAATTGGATTCATTTCAATACAAATAGAATAATTTTGCAAATTTAAAAACCTTCAATTAATAAAATGCCACTGAAAGAAGTCGTAAATATAGCAAAACTGATTAAATCCTCCTCTCTCGTAAAAAAGTACAAATAACTTAAAATTTTTTTCCTTTTTAATTTTTAATAAATTTTGTGCATAAAAAAGTCTATTCTTTTCTACTTTTAAGATTTCAGAAAAAAACAATTAATGTACGACATTAAATTTTTGCACTCACAGTAAAAAAAGGATTCAAAATAGAAATATGCCTGAAGAACTATAACAATTGTTTAAAACACTATCAATTTAAGAAATGGTATTCTGAAAATATAAAATAAAGCCAAACGTTTACCGTCTATTACGTCTCGTCTTAAAAAAAATTAAAAATTTTTGCCTATATATTTTTGAAAAAAAAATTTTTTTAAAAAAAAATTTTAAACAAAAAAAATGAAAATAAAATTTTAAAATATATATATATATATATATATATAAAAAATAAAAAATATATATATATATATATATATATATATATATATAATATAATATATTGTGTAATCCAACCAAATTTCCAAAAAGATTGGATTCTTCAAAAGGGGTTTTTATGGCGGGGTGTCTGGGGGTTTTTAGGTTTTGTTAGTTAATTTTGAAAAAAAAGTAAAAAATATTCAAGAAAGAAACGTTGAAAACTAAACAATTTATTAAGAATTATGGGGGAGTATTTCATGGGGAATTTAAAAAGAATAGGAAAGTTAGATAAGCATTTTCGAAGAATAGGGGAAATTAGATCACATTTCTTTTAAAGGGAAAAATTGAGATTAAATAAATTCATTATGGTGTAATAAGACTTACCCCCGGGGGGGCGAATAAGAACTCGTTATGGTACTTTAAGATTCCCCCCGGCGGACGGGGCTGACGCGCGAAACACGACCCCCCAACGAATGTTAGGGGCCTCTGGCAAAAAAGGTTCATGCCCGGGTTTTAAAAAAGACCCCAGATGCGTTGATGTGGAATACTGTTTTGATTAGAATTTGCCGACCTCGGTAAATGTGATATGATCTAACTTCTTACAATGGAAAAATCCTACATATATATATATATATGTATGTATTACAGTACATATTAAAATATTTGTATATTGTAAGAGAATTAAATATTACAATCTAATTAATATGAAAAGTGCAGTAAAAAGCAATTATAAACTAGCTTTAGCAATAAAGAAAATTAATGAATGCAGTCGTTCCCAAAATTTATTACTTATTTGGACTCATAACTAGGATAATATATAAAAGCTTTCAATATCTGACCATGAATTACTTTGCCTAGGGATTGATTGTTATGTAATAACGTTTAGAAATTGTTCAACCTCTTATTTTTGAAGTGAAATGAAAAATATACAAAGGACAAGAAGGAATTTAAAACTGAATTCAGTTATAAAAATATTCCGTCCCCAGAGAAAACCCGTCTCCATTTTTTTGCTGAATATTTCCATCAAAAAATGTATATAAAACGATAAATTCATCTGGTCTAGAAAATATACATATATCGCTATTTATCTATATAAATAAAAATGTAATGTGTGTTTGTTCAAAGCCGCTAATCTCAGAAACTACTGGACCATTTCCTCTGAAATTTTGACATAACGTTGCATTTGAATCCGGACGGGTTCTTACGTACTTATTATTTCGTAATTCGATCTAAATTTTTTAAAATTTAATTTTTAAGTTATTTTCCAGTGTTATGACGTCAGAGGATGTCACGTTTCTCACTAAGTGGAAAATTTATACTTTACACGCAGTTTTTCAAGATTCATATTTTACTACAGCTATGTTTATCGGTTGGAATATTTATCCAATTTTTCTATTTTTTGATATTTAATTAGGATTATTTTTCTCGAATAAATCATTTTTTTAATGATTATTCTTTTAACAACTAAAATTTTGTTTGTTGTTTTGGCAACATTTAGATAGTATTATCGAGGGATGTTTATGTGTGTGATTTTGCTTATAAATTACAACTTACTTTTTCAGTATTTTCTCTGGGAGGATTTATTTATTTATTTAGAATGCGAAGATTATAATTTTTACAAACCAAAACTTCTTATTGGAAAGGGTATTTCAGTTCTTATTACTGCAATTAACGTTAGTATAGTATTTCCGTTTTCGTTATCTGTTTTAGATAGTATGAATATTAGTAGCCATCTTTCTCTCCCGTAATCTTTTTATAATACAATATATAATTTTTATTTATTTATTTTTTTATATTTTAATACTTCTTAAATACGTTTTTTTTTTATCTGTTTTTGACATTTTTTATGTTCCTCTGAAATATGAAATAAAGATTTTCTAATATTTTGTGTTTGTACGAAACTGCTTTTATTGATTTAATTAAAATATTCAGCCTTATTTTATTTTTGATATCTTCTTAAGATTTATAGTTTATAACTAGCTGTACCACATGTTGCTGTGGCTCAGTCAGGTTAAAAAGACTGGTGGGCTAAAAGGGTTACAAAAGTAAAAAATACTTAAAAATTGAAACAAAATAAAGGGTACTTGTGTATTGCAGCAATCACCAACTCTATTATAACTCGCCAAGTTGGCAACCCCGATTTCCTATGTGTTGAATTGGCAACCAGATGCTTCATTTCATATAATGTCGCGAATAGGTTCCGATAATATGTAAGTACTGTTTGCTTTTTTCAGGTACATAGCTACCACTGTATCAGCCGTACCAATGATACAAGGCCCTCAAGCTACAGTGGTCCCCATACGTATTATTACAGTCACTAATATGGTGTTCATATCTGAAATCAGCTCCTAAAAGTGTTTTGACACAGGGCCCACTCAGAGCTGTTTTGTAATTTCATGTGTCTTTATTTTAACCTTGAAGTGTATATTATTGGCTTCAGTGCATAAAATTGCCTTGCAGAAAATCAAATTTGGGTAATCATACTGCCTAAGCAAAAGCAGTGTTGGTAGTAACTACATATCAAACTGGAATAAGCATCAGAGGAGGAGCAAAACAGACAAATGGCTTAAATACCTGTTGAGGAAGCAAATGGTCGTAAGATTAATTATTTGTGGTACTTGTGTACTATCCTAACAATCGTTAACATTCAAAATAATTTGCCAAGTTGACAACCCCGATTTCGCATGTCTAATATATGCTGAATTGGGAGTCATGTACTTCATTTCATATAATGTCTCCAATAGGTTGCGGTTATACGCAAGTACCTTATTTTTTCAAATTATGCTTTTGCCTTGATAAAGATAGTTCATTTCCCTTTATGTCAGTTAATGTTAGTATTGTACTTCCTTTTTCAATTTATTTTTATGCTCGGGATATATACTTTGGATAATTTTTTTATTTAGTACTTGCGTATTATTGCACAATCGCCAACGTTCAAGACAACTTGCCACTTAGGCAATCTCAATTTTGTATGCGTTGAATTGGCAATCATGTGCTTCATTTTGTATAATATCACCAATAGGTGGCAATACTACGTACGTACCTTTAATTCTGTACTTAACTATAACACATTAGACTGGCCGCAACATACCAATTTGGCGTGATTTCAAAAACGAATAGCCTACCAATATGAAATTAATATTATGAGTATTATCTTAGCCTGTTTTATCTTTCTCTCCAGTAATCCTTAATTAATTTAATATGTAATTTTTGTTTTTTTTATATTTTAGTACTTACATTTTTTTTTTGGCGATTATGGACTGCAAATATTTTTTTTACACATTGCGTTGTCTTTGGCAAAATTAATCGGTGGTATTTTTCTTAAATATGTTTTTCTATCCGTTTTTGACAATTTTTTAAATTTTGTTTTATGTCTGTCTGAAATGCAATGGCAAAATAAATATTTTACAATATATGTATTGTTTGTTCGAAAATGCTTATATTGATTTAATCAAAATATTGAGCCTTTTTTATTTTTGATATCTTTTTAAGATTTAATTTTATGTTATAACTAGCTATTACCCAGCTAAATGTTGCTGTGGCTCAGTTAGCTTTCAAAGACTGGTGCACCATAAAGTATGTCATGAGGCTTACTAAAGTAATAATACACAAGAATTAAAACAAATAAAAGAAACGGTACTTGCGTATTATTGCAATAATCTCACCAACTCTATTAATAACTCGCCAAGTGGGCAACTTGATTTTTATGTGTCGTACATGCTGAATCGGCAACTTGGTGCTTCATTTCATATGTCACCAATAGGTTACAATAATATGCAAGCTCCAAAATAATTTCAAAGTACATCAATAAGTTCATAAAATACTCAAAAACATATTATTGAGGGACAGTCTTTTACTGAAAAAGAATTACTACATTAATTTGAATCAAAAAGCTTTCTTAAGCAAATAAAATATATCCAAATTTGATGAAATGGTTCTACTCTTGACTCCATGAGGGCAAATGTTTAATTTTACAATTTTCTTTTTTTGTGATGTATGGCATTGCTATATTGAGCTGTGTCTTTTATGATAATGCCAATTTTGTGTGAGCATAGTTTATTATTTCATTGTTCTTCATTTATTTTTTTAATTGTTTTTCTTATTTCTCAGTGCAATTGGGGAGAATTCTGTTCTGTCAATTAATTTTCATTTGAAATCATAGTGAAATGAACCTCTTTGGAGTGATTTGTTCAAGTGGAATGAAATATTACGTTTCCCGCGTTGCATATCAGAATTGAGCTATGTTGATTGATTTGTATTTGAAGTTAAATATTTTGTTAGTATTTTTATTTTTTTCCCTTTTTTTTAATGCTTTGCAATTTTATATGTTTTAAATTTAAACTTCATATTTTTAAGTCAATCATCTTCCAGTGTCTGTTACATTTTTAATGTAGGCAGTCACCTTAATTATTTTTTGATAAATTGCATTACTATTGTGTGAGCGATGGTGTAGATTTTGTGTGAGTATATCATAAAAGTACAAATGTCCCAATTTTTCTGTAGATCATACAAAACTTCTTAAGTACCATCAATTTGTGACTGTTGCTCTAGAACACACAAAGGTATTTGTATATTAGCATCGCCGTAACAAAATTGGTGCCACGCAAATCGCACCTTGATATCGAAGCAACAAAGATTCTAACATTTTTTATATGAAAAAGGACCAGTCAGTCAGATTTAAGTGGAAAATAGTGTGATTCTCATGGTGGCAATTTTTGGCTGCGGTGATGCTAATATACAAGTATCCACACAAGAAATAATAATCGTCCATGTGAAAAGCAGTCTGTGTCTAGATATAAGCCACTCTGTTATAAAGATAGGCCCTTAAATTTGTTTATAACAATTACTAATACTAATTGAATGGTGAATCACAAGAATTATCAACACTTTATCATACATTTTTTGTTGTGAAATCCATGTTTATATTTGAATTTTCCTTGCATATTCTACTGAAAATATCTTCAGTCCCCCGCACATGTATGGTTTATGTTTCTCCCCTAACTTTGTTGGAGATGAAAGAATATATGATTGCAAACAATGCTCAAATTTGATTTTGATGTCACATGTTGCCCATGTCATTGATGTTACTTCCCAGTGTTAATGACATTTTAACATAGGCAGTCACCTTAAATATTTTTTTCTACATTGCATTGGTATTAAGATGTCTTTTATTATAAGGTTGATTTTATATGAGTATAGTTAATTTTTTTCCCATTGTTTTCCATTTAGTTTTTTCTCTTCATTTCTCAGAGCAGTTGGCAGGAATTGAGCTCTGCCAATTAATTTCCATTTAAATTCAAATTATTTAGTAAAATTGACCTCTTCAGAGTGATTCGTTGAATTGGAATGAAATATTCTGTTTCTCATTGCATTGGAATTGAGCTGTGTTGATTCATGTACATTTGAAGTTAAATATTTCATTAGCAAGAGTATTTTTTATATTGCCCTTTCTTTATGTTCTTCATTTTTCCTTTCTTTCAGCGTTTTGAAATTTTATGTTTTTGTTTCAAATTTTTTTTTTCTTTTTAAGTGCAGTCAATTGGCTTCAGTACATAAAAATAATGCTTTGTAGGAAATCAAATTTGGGTCATCCTATTCGCTAGGCAAAAGTAGTGCAACGAGTAATTGCATAGCAAATGGTAAAAACAGATGAAGTCATGTCCTGAAGACGCAGCAGAGCAATATGCAGCCAGACTTGAGTAAGCATGTTTGGGAGCACAGCATTTGCTTTTTATGACATCAGGTCTGCTCTGTTCTCGACAAAAGGAATACAGTAGGTTACGAATGGCTGAAAGATGTCGTTGAGAAACGGCATTTCATCGTCAAACATGACTTGGTGGTGAGTAATCACAAGATAACAGTCGCATTGCATTCCAGTGTAACCCAGGAGAAGATTATTGGTTGAACGCAATTACTGAAGTGTGTCATTATTGCAAGACTCTGAAATTTAAGGGAGAAACAAAAGGAATGTTTTGTTCCACTGGAAAAATTAAACTGCCTCAACTTGGAGAACCACCAGAAACTTTGCTTGCCAGATATATTGTAGAATGAAAACATTTCTTATGTAACATAGAGAAGTACAATTCATGTTTCCAAACGACATTGTTTGGAGAAATGTGCATTTGTAAACACTCCTGTGATTTAATAGAGATACCCATAAGCATTGTAAAACTAATCCTTTGCTCTTGAGGGATCTAGGGTAGAACCATTTACAATTATCCTCAAGCTTGAGGTTTCCACTATGAAGACAATTAAATAGTTTTAGTTTCGTAACGTAAGGATGAAAATAAGCCATAATAACTTCAAGTATTTGGTTAACAAGTTTCATAGGAAATCAGTTAAGGAAAGTTTTGTGAACATATATTTTGCTGCCCATCTGACATAGTAGTTAGTGACGCTGACTGCTGTGTCGTAGGGCCTGGGTTCAAATCCTGGAGAAAGCATGGATGTTTGTAAATGTATAGTAACTTTGCGTCATGGGAGTACTCTAAATAGCCATCGAGCTGCAAATCCTCTCGTGAGGTTGGTGGAAGGGGAAGAGAGGTGGGAGTCCCTTGACCACCTCCGGATGTTCTCCCTCAAAAGTGGGGTGAAACCAAGCCAAATTATATTGTCACCTGCGTGATGCTCAAAGCTATAGCTAACGACAGGCATACATCTTAGCCCAATGCCACAATGAATTTCGTGAGACCTAGATCTGACACTGTCTGACAAGCGGCATTAGAAACAGCAACATTTGTAATTTTTTTATTATAAAAAATCATACCTCAAATACAAATGTTTAAACATACTAAAAATATGTGCTTTCTCTTTTCTTTTTAACCAGATTGAGCCACAGCAACGCGTGGCAGGGTACAGCTAGTTAAAAATAAAAACAAACTCTCTTTCTCAGCTAGTTCCATAAATTTTAACTATGTATTCGGCATTCAAAACAGGGGGGAGGGGATAAGGATTTTTTGAATTAAAATGAACTATTTAAATTCGTTTTCGTGTTTGAAAGAAAGACGACTTTGAGGTTCAAATATAAGTATAAAAAAGGGAATCCAAATAAATCATTGCACAAGAATCCGTTAACTGGTGACGTTTCCGTTATAATGATCACTTTTTCTTAAACTAATTTTCTTATGTATTGATGCATCATAAGGGAAAAATAACAAGGTACTTCCCCTCCCAGCTCAAATTGTTTACTATTTCAAAAAACTGAAACTTAAAAGCAAGATAGAAAAATTTAACGATTTTTTGGGAAAAAATATTTTTTTTTAAAATATTACAAAA
>BMAV01001853.1:5753-17887 GCA_019973955.1 Trichonephila inaurata madagascariensis
TAATATATTTTCACATTAAAGGTAGGTATTTATAACATTTTATGTTATATTTTGAAAATTTGAAACATAATCACCAGATTTTAAATAAAAAATATATTAAAATTCAGTAAATTAAGAAAAATTGAGTTTTTTTAAAAAAATTTTTATACAAGAGTCTATATACTTTTTTTTTCTATATCCTTTCTCAAAAATGTTCAAAAAATGATATGCTATTACATTCATACAATATGTTTTAGAATATATCAATATGCAATATGCACAATTTTGAGGAATAATCTTAAAAACATTAATATTCTATTGAAACACCTTTTCAAATGTAAACACATCAAATGTAAACTAAAATGCATATTTAGGCAAGATTCGCTTACACGAGCTATAATTTAATAAGCTATTTGCCTTAAGAACTTTATGACACTCTTTAACATAGTATATTATTTCCTCAATTTTATCTCGTAAAATTTGTTAAGTGATTCTGTGTTATTGCTTGCATATCATTCAGAATTTGTGTCATTTCTTATACTACTTAAATGGAATATTTGGAGAGATGTTACACAGTATTTAGACCAAAACAATATAAAATATTTATTTCTTTTTCAATGAATATTACGTGATTATTTTACTTTTATAGTAAAAAGCAATGTTTTCAATTCTGTGGTATTTTGGTTTGCTATAACTAACAGCAAGAAAGAATTAATATGAATTGATCATGGAATGGTTTGGAACACAAATAATTTCTAATTCGTATCTCATTTTACACTAAGAAAAATATTACAACATTTGTGAAATAATTAATTATTTTACTTTCAATAAAAATAAAAGCATCGCATTTGAATATTCATGACTATTCAAATTAAGTGTTTAAAAGGAAAACAACAAATTACTTTGCAAGGAAGTATTTCATTTAAACAAGTTGCATGTTTGATATTTTTTTAAAATTTTAAATAAGGTAGGTCTATTTGAGCTTTTTAAATATTAATTTTCCCAACTGATAAGTACCATTAGCTATTCTACCCATGTCAGTGAAAAAACATAGTAAATGTTTTTAGTATTACTTTATATTCAATGCATGAATGAATTTTAAATTCAATGTATTTGAATAACCGTTTACTTTTGGTTAATATTCATTAAAGTTGAATCTCTTATTTAAATTTATCTTCTTATTACCAATTATATTCCTATTAATGAATACATTTATAGATCCAATTTCCATTTTTATAAATATGAATACAAAATTGCAACAAATTGAAGCATATATTTTAAGCAAGAAATTTTCGGACATGTGAATTGACCATTTCAGCTTAGTGATCTTCGTCACGAGCTCATGGCTGACATGTCCTGAGTTCTAGTCGTAGTGCAACTAGAATCTTGCCTTGAAAACGGGCTGCTGTACTTTAAATTTTAAGTGGCTCAAAGAGGTCATTTTGGCTTGTCGATGTAAATTGAAAACATAATGTCAACTCAGGTGTCATTGGGGGTCACTTGACCAAGGTTCAAAATTAGGAAATCTCTCACCAATATTCATGTCTTCGTGCTGCTTTATAATGTGATGTTGATAAACTATCACTATTTAAGGAAACGGTTAAAAAGATCCAGGGAAGTTAACGAATATTAATTATTATATACATATAAATAAAATTTTACAACAAAAATGAAAACATCATCATTTAATTAGAAAAATTAAGATCATTTATTAAATCAGTAATTTAGTATATGTAACATATGTAAGTTTAATAAAAATAAATTTTTAAAAATACGTGTTTTCACGAAATTTTTGTAAATTTTATTTTATTAAATGTGCTCGATTTTAAAAATAAATATGCTTGTATACCATATCCAACGCAAATACAAAATATTTTTCAAAAAGTAAGTTAGTCTTGTTGATATTATTTTTAAAGTATATTATTTGTGTGTATAATTCTGTTAGAACAATGCAAATTCAATAATAGCTGTTACATTGAACTTAAAGAAAAACTAACTAAAGCAGGTTCCAAAAGATTTGGGTTTAATAACTCTAGACAATGGCGAAATATTTTATTTAAAGAATTTAATCTAATCTAGAAATGTGTGTTTTTAAAAATGATACCGAGTTTATACGTAATCTTATAAATATCTTAGAAGAAATAATAGAAAAATCAGAAGAGGATATTTGCGAGAACGTGAAAAAAAATTAGAATAAATTTAACCCAATTACACAGATAACTAGCAAATACGAACGAGGGAGGGGATTCAACTAACAAGTCCCAAACTAGAAAACTTAGAGAACTGAGCTCAACTGATAATTTAGAAAGTTTAAGAAGTTTTTTTTTAAACCTTAACTATATCCCACAAGTTAAGATTTTATCACTTAAGAAGTCAGAATTATTTAATTTGTGTTTCCATCTCTTAGAAAAAGCATGCCAGAAGAAATATCTGCCTAATGAGTTAAAAGACGAGATTCTGTTGAATATTTTTGGGGAAAAGAGTAAATAATTTACTAGTGCATGTTAGTTATTCATAAGGATTTGTGTGATTACGAAACGATAAAAATTGTAGTGTTAAAAGCCCGCGTTCAAGCCCTTTAGCCCATTCAACAAGAATGTCTAAATAACATCAAAAAGGGGTGGAAGCTACCAAGACTTAAGAACAAGTTACTTCTTGGTTATGTGCATCCTTTGTTTATTATCAACAATTATGCAAGATGATTGAATTCTAATCTTTGAACAATGCTATAGTTCCCGATAAAAAATTCGAAACACTTTATTATTAACTAATGACTCGCGTATCGAAGTCAAAAAGGGTGAAACCTTTTTCAAACCTTAACTCAGTCAAGATTATGATATTTACTTATCGTCTAAAGTCAAACGTGCAAGCAGTAATACAACAGGGGATTCTAAACGAGAAAGCTGAAATATAAAAGACAGAAAAGATTAAATTAACGAGCGCATCAAACTTTATCTGAGGTGTTCGTATCTGAAACCAAAACTGAGGATGCGTTATTTGTAAAAATACAACTCATCTACTTTCTTAGTTCTTTCAATTTAAAAAAATCTCAATATGGTATAGCATGGATGTGTGATAAAATGAAGTAAAGCGAATTTTTCGTTATTTTTCTTTTCATAAATTAAGTGAATGTCATTTGGAAGAAAACTGTTTCTACCATAAGCCAACTCATGCGAAAATATATTTCCCATGTCAAAGTTCTAGCAACAATTCTTATTTGAAATATATATGTATGCACGTGTGCATGTGTCTGTGCGTGTATGCATTCCGACTCTTGTTAAAAATAAATACTTAGAGGGTGAGTCGGAGAATAAATTTCCCTTGTCAACTGTGGTCACAGAATTGTGTATTAAAATCAAAACGTAGAATGAAACATTAAAGATGAGACACTATTTTTCCACATAAATACCAAGTTCCTTGGGACATTTGCCATACTGCTTGATAAGCTTCAAACAGCCCTTCAGGAAAAACACAAGGCTTTGCATACAGAAGTGCGTTTAACGGTTTATTTGTCTTCATCATTGTGAGATTCTTCTTCAAAGCCGAAAGCAAATGAAAGTCATTTGGGGCGAGATCAGGACTGTATGGCGGATGGTGTAGGTGCTTCGAACCAAAAATAGCAGTATGGTTTTGCTTTTCGGGTGAGTAATGGTGAACCCACGATTCATCACTCATTACAATTCGTACACCCAGGACCGTTGTTGGTTTAACCATTGAAGATGCTCCTGTCTGATGCAGCGACAAGAGTAGCTACAGCCGTGGTTTCCGAGCTGAGAGTCTATGCTGTTGCAAACGTCTTCGAACTGTTTGTGCAGACACGAGATCTCTTGCAAACGACCCTAATTCTAGATTCAGGGCTCGTGATGTTGCTGCACGATCCATTAAGGCCATGCGGGTAGCATGCCTGTCTTCTTGGCTGCTAATGATAAGGGGGCTTTGAGATTCAGTACGGCGTTCCATATTGCCATCTTGAACCCATCGATTCCATATTCTTCTAACAGCTACTGGATCTTGACCGACGCGAGAAGCAATATTGTGATACGATAAACTGCAATTTCGGTACGCTACAATTCGACCTTTATCAAAGTCAGAAACGTGTTGGTATATGCATTTCTGCGTCCTACACTAGCATCACAACAACTTTTCACCAGGTAACAACATTGAAATGCAATTCGTGTATGAGAAACCGGTTGAACAATTTCCTCATTTAAACAAATTGTAGGTGTCGCTACCGACGCATGCTTTATCTAAATACGCTGAAAAGCTAATTGTTTGCACATCACATTATCCTATCGCTGAAATTTTACGCCTGTAGCACGTCGCTTTCTTTGTGTAACAACTTTAATGGACACTAGTGCAATTAACAAAGGAAATAAGAATGTTATAAAAGTATTGTGTCTCTAAAATCCACACCACATTTAACCAATTCTTAGTTTTCCCAAGGTTACTCTTCTTATTTTTCTTCACCTGTTTGAAATGAAATAAATTTTTAATCTCTCATTTGTGATTTTTTCCCCAAATAGCTTATACTTTCATTTAAGAAATAAAGCAAAATATGTATACTAATACATGATAGTTTATAAGGTCGAAAATTAATAAAATGGAATTTTTTGTTTCTTTTTGAGCTTTACTTCTAAGATATTTTGGACTTATATTTATCAATAAAAATAACTAAAGCATATTTATTTGTATTACTTTTGGTTATTTGGCTTTGCTAGGTTGCTTGGAATCTTGTAGACTAGTTTTCTGTAACAAACATTTTTGTCACAACTGAGTGTTTAATATAATTTAAAATAATGCACATATAAACGAAAGTTTATTACGAGAAAAGCTTACATAAACATTTTTATAGGCAGAGAACTCGGAAATAAAATTTTTTGGGAACTTCGAAAGAGAGAAATATTTATGAAAGGAGTAGCTTGAATGGAGTTAAAACAATTTGTGTGTGTCTTGTGTTCGTTTTGAAATCATTTTCAAACATAAAATTAGATTTTCTTTAGTAGACCTTATTCGTATGACACTAGTTCATGTGTCAGATTCTAGGTATAACATCGATTATTTGATTGGTGTGCCAAAAAGTTTCTACTTTATGTCTTTCTTTCCTTTTTTGAGCCAAATTCAACGAGCTAGTGACTGAAAAGAAATATCCTTACAATTACTTTGGGATTCATATTTATTTCTGATTTTCTTTGAATGTTAAAGAACATTATTAATCTAGTAATTAGAACATTAATAAACAGAATAATACAAATTTCTGATTTTCCGAAACTGTTAAAATATATAGGCTTTTACCGAAGTCAATGAAATGTATATGAATTTTAAAGCAGTTATACTTCTACTTCTTGATTATATGAGTGTCATTACTGATATAATATACATATCATGAAAGGTAATTTTACTGTGCTTCATGTAACACTCTGTATGAATTAAAAATTTCATTAAGTTTGAGATTATTCTTTTATACACCAAACGTATCAATTAAATTTCACTCCAATCAGATAAAAAATTATCATTTTTTTCCGAAAAAGGATTTGTTAAAATCAAGCAAATAAATGAAAATACGAATTTATTTATTTCACAATTCAAATATTGCGAATCTATTTGTGTTGAAAGGGAAACGGTTTTTAAATATTTTTATACTTTTAAACATAATTATATTAAACAAAAGATTAGTCAGAAAGGGGATTTCAAGCAACTTTCCAAAAGGGATAATTCAGTCAAAAATATATACAATAAGTTATAGCCAAAAATATAAAAATATAAATATTTTACATTACATAATGTATAATATTATTTTGTAAAATTACAATATTGTATTCATGGAATATTTTCCCTCATATTAAAAAATTATTATACTTACGGCAATTGTTTCACTTAGTGCAACAACAGTAGCAAGCCTTCACTATTCAATTTTAAGTTGAAACAAAGAAGGGCGAAAAATATGTTTCATATTCTGCCTGAAAGACTTGGAAATATGGAAGTTGTATTCCTTTTGTCTGCTTCAAATGTTACATTTAGGCTCCTAATTTTATATACTTTTTTTTCTCTTTTTAGAAAATGCTGCAAACATTACTTATTAATCATATAGGGTGTTGAGTCAAAAACAAAGACAATCTCAGAGTTGTTCATCTCTCGCTTGATTTATTACGGTTCGAAAAATGAAAAAACTGCAGTTAAAATAAAAAATTCTGTTATAATTGACAGTCTTTTTTTCTTTTCTCATTCGTAAATCATTTTATGCCACCAATTCAAAGAGCGCTTATTGTAGTTGGTAGAAATTGCAAAAATAAAGCTTTGAGAAACATCCTTCAACTAAAACAATAGATAAAAGAATATTTTAATAATTCCACTAACATACATTTATTGCCCAGACGGAACAGAATGCCTTCCAGTTTAGTTACTAATATCCGATTTTTTTTAGATTAATAATCTCATTGTATATATAAATTTCTTGGATAATCTATGTCTCCTTATAATGGATATCAAATTATTCTTATTCTCTCAGGAAAAGAAAAATGAATGCCTATTTTTGCTGGAAAATAATTTGCAGCTCTCCCAGACAAATGCTCAGATTAGCATAGGCTATAAAATGCATCAATATATAATATTACTAAAGGCTTATTTTATGATATATTATTGTGATTTATCACCTATTTTATTTCTCAAATGTGACTTTGATCATGAGGTAAAAAAAATCAGTTTTATTGGAAATCTAAATAAACGTGATGGTGAGATATTTTCAAGATAACACTGAAAAAAATTAATCAACAATAAAATGATAAAGTGACTTGAACAACAATAAGCTTTATTAGAATAATCCACTCTATTAAAATTCGAAAGCGATCAAATATATATCTGTGAAGCTATCTTCTCAGGAATTTCAGAGCACAGATTAATGCCAAAAATCTATCAAAAGGTAGATAATAATCCAAGAAATGCATTTTGAGCATTTGAATTTTCTAAAATTACAATTAGTTGAATTACCATTAGTAAAAAATGAATGATTAATAAATTATTAGTTTTCTCTTTATAATGCCATCTATTGTGTTTACTACACAAGATAAAATTCCATGTTTTGGCTGTATTACATGAAAGAAGAGAGTGTTGCCGTATACATTTTTCTACCATATCCCTCGCATTTTCTATTGGGTTATTATCCAGGCCACGTGGTGGCAGGGAAGATGTTGGAAGTCAGTTTGATGTTCAGCAAACCAATTTTAAACATTCCTGGCGCGATATATAGTTGCATTATAGTTCACGAAGTATCCGTCACCATCAGGGTAAAAATGTAACATTACAGGGTACACTTGATGTGCCAATATATTTATGTATCTCATGGCTGTTTGGTTACCCTCGAGGAACACCAGAACACCGCTTTCATGCGAGAAAAACATGTCCCTTCTTATGATACTCCAACCAGTCCTTTGCACAGTGATAGTAAGGCAAGATGGATTCGTGGCATCGTGAGATTCTTACCAAATTCGATGCGTTCCACCATTGCCAAAGAAGGTGTAGCGGGATTAATGCCACCACATTATCCTTTTCTAATCCTCATATGTCCAATGTCTTCTTTCTTGACACAGCTGAAAACGAACTTTTACATTTCAGCAGAAATGAGTGCTTTTCTCACAGGCACCTGGTTATGCATTCCTTTCCTCTGCAATTAACTGAGCATATTTTGAGCTCTTGGAAAGAGTCTTGGTTGAAGATTTGTGTCAGATGAAGTACAGTAGAGTCCTTTTTTCTGCCCTTACAATTCGTTGGAGACGACGCCGATCACGCTCTGGGAAAACTGTGCTCGAATCGCAGTTATGTCTTCCAGAGTACTGTGGGTTCTGATTCAAACTTTTGAAAACATTTGATATGGCTGCTTTTGAAACCCAGTGAGATTTGCTGTATTCAAAATCAAGTACCCTACTAAACCAACTACAACAACAAGTCCTCCCACACACTCAAATGGTGAAATGGTGACGTTTTTTCCCATTTTATTTCATTCATCGTGAAAATCACTATTACACCTTATACTAGCATTCTAACCATGAGTAATCCACGTCATGAAAAAAAAATTGCATACTTCATCCGTAGCACTTATTCAAATGCAAATCTAAAAAGTTTCTAATTCATTGGCAAGTGTGTGTAGTCAAATTCCTTCTGTTTTATTTCTAAAGCAGGCAGTAAAATTCTCTTCACGCTGTTTTTGTCTGAAGTTTTGGTAGAAATAAGGAATTCGCGTTGGGAATTTGAGCTCCTGAATCCAAAATAACCTCAATTTATTTCTCTTTCGATGTAAATACTTAGTTTTTATGGAAGCTACACAGCATTTTCATTCCGATATACATGTAAATGTTTTGATTTAATCTAAGAGAAGACAGTGTAGAGTGTTTTTATTTAATTTTAAGATTTCTTACTTGTTTTTCCCCATAAACCCTGCTTCCCAGGCTGTGGTAGCCGAGTTCTCATGGTGGCGAACCTGTGATCGATGTTGCCCAGACGCGGGGTTGAATCCTCGTGTGTCACTGAAGACCGCACACTTCTCTTTTTTTTATTCTCTAAAGGAGCTCATACATGTTAAACCTTTCAAGACTCCAAGCTCTCCTGTTGATATGGTATAGCAGCTTGAAAGGAGAATGTGATGCCAGCTCACGCTTCATTCTTATCACTTGACCGGTGTTTCAAAATTTCGAGATCCATCGCAGTATCCCTATTGCAGCTTCAAAGTAAGACTTAATATTTTTTTTAAAAAATCAAATTCCTATAGCAACATGTTTCACATATCTGTCAGAACAATCTCTGAGTAAACGAAAATGGCTTACATGTATAGCAGTCCTTCGTAGTTTTCCTTATGATATTTTCTTCCGGGATAATGTTTTTATATTCATTGTAGGATTTAAGTTTGGATTATATTTTCTGTTTGTACAGTAAGTACTTGAGTTATTTTTCACATTCATAATTTGCTGTTACAAGTCCTTACTTAAAGTCGCATCATCATTTAATTCCATTTTTTTTTCTTGCTCAGTTAAAAGGTGATTAAATAATTAGATGGTTAGTTTGTATCATTCTGGTATATTTGTTCCATTTGTTATATTTGTTATTTTGTATATTTGTTCCATAATTTTAGGTTTCATCTTCCATTTGATGAAATATTTGTGTTTCATCGTACAGAATAAGTACATTTAGACAAAAGAAAGTTATTTTTTTTCTTTTTCTTTTCTTTTACAAATTGTTCAAATAGTATTACATGACGGCCGATGCCATTACATTCAGAAACGAGCTTTTGTAACATTTTGTGCACTCTAACTTCAGTTTTACTGGAAACTCAATGCCTTGGATGATTTCAGTTTCTGTTCGAATTCTATTGCTTTCCAGAGATGCATTTTCTGTAATTCGAATTCCATTTCCACACTTCTTTTTTTCCCTTCTAATTTCATTTTCAACTTTTCTTTTCTTCTAAATTAATTTCGTGTCTTCCCTTTACTTTATTGCACAATCGATTCTTCTTTTTATTTGTGTCTTTCAATAACAACAGCCATCGTTCGTTGATATATTTTTTTTCTTGTAATTGGGAACACTAATTATTAGCTTGTTTTAATTCAGCATTATTAAACCATAAATGGCTGATGTCCATTTCTTTTTGGGATGACTTGTAAGTTGACAATTCTTTTTTTTTTCTCTAGCAAGAAATAAAAGCTAATATTTTGCAAAAATCAACAAGTTTCCAGCACGTAAATTTTAAAAAGTTACAAATAACAGATTATATAAAATCAAAACTGCAAAACGTAACACTTTATCTCAAAGTTATTATTACGTTTTCTGTGTCGAAACGGAAATACTAGTTTTTCCAACAAAATATTCAAAACCTGATTCTCAAGAGAGGGGGTGTTTATTATCGTTGCACTTAATGTACTGATGATGGATCCCATAATTTTCAACCATGATCAAGAGACAAGGACAACACCTCAACCGACATCTTACACTCCTAAATTCAACACCATGCCAGTGTGAAGAATTCCAGCCGCCACAGATATTACGTGCATCAGCTCTTCTGCACCGTGTTCTTCATTACCATCAGAACTCTTAATCACGAAGCCTACGATTTTGTAACCAAATTTGTTCTTACAATTTCATTTCAAACGCAGTCTCTCTCTCTCTCTCTTTCTCTCTCTCATTCTTACGGCAACTCATCTCTACAGCTTTTGAGAGCAAATAATAGCTTATCTCACCAAATTGCAACAAATATCGTAGGGATAAAGGAAACAAAATAAAAGGATATCATTTCCTTGCTTTTGAGAAGCTGTACGACATATAATGGTGCCAAAAGACCGGATTTCTACTCATTTGGACCCTTGTAAGCTCAATTAAAGGTCACCCAATATATTATCTATTCCTTTTACTTACTTGTTGCAAAGTTTCCGGTCTTTGGACTGATAGATAGAATGCCGCTTCTGACGTGGCTCATTACTTACGCCGTCAGTCATCTTAATCCTTGTAATTTCCCAAAACATAAGAAATACGCTGTTGAAACTGATTTATATGTTTTATGTTTTAAAATATGCTTATATATAGGTCGCTTTCTATCCGTTTTACATATTATTGTTTGCGTGCGTGAGTGAATATTAATGTCGCACTGTTTAGCTACACGAGGTCTTTTGGCGACTGATTTCCTAATTTTGAACCATGGTTATGTGACGAAGACGGCACCTGAGCTGGCACTCCCCTCTCCTAACTACCTCACTAACGGGAGGACGTTTGAGCTCTCGACAGATTTAACGTGCATCGCTCCCCTGCACGGCGGGTCTTTAGTGGAAATGGGCTCTAACTCGTGACAAGTCAGCCACAATCCGATACCATGACCACTAGGCTACCGCGGGCACCATATTACTGTTTGTATTGTATGAACTACAAGCAATTCATATTTTAAAATTATAATCTAGAATTCAATGGTGCATTAATTATACTTTGAACAATCAAATCTTTAATCTCAAAATTACTATTTTCTTAATTTCCGCTTTATTTTTCTACTTTATTATTTTAAAATCCATTGAAAGTACATGTAGTGTAAGCATATTCAAAAAAATAAATAGCATTTAAAAGTCCTTTGTTTTGAACAAGTGCATACAAAGGCAATATTTATACATTTGCTAAAGAACAAGGTTGATTTGTTTTCTTATTTTTTTTTTCCTGATAATGTCTTATTTTACTTTTTCATTACCTATCATGGGACTTTTCCATTTTTAAGGGAAGGCTAAATGGTCTCTGATCTAACCTCTCCTGGAAAAAATAAAACAGTTTAGATGCTAGGTAAGGAACAAACTGTGTTAATTTGCTTAGAACTTGGAAATTAAATCTTAAGAACGTTTAACATTAAAAACTGCAGACTATATGTTTGAGACCCATTTCGAGAAGTAATTGTTTTTATGTGCCGATAAGGAAAAAATGTACAGAAAGAAGCGAATTATTTGAAATTCCTAGATGGCACTTCAGTGAAGAAATCCTACAGAAGTAACAGCTCCTCTGCCACATCTGCATTTATGTGTTGGAACAGTTTGTCGCTTGGTCGTAAATTCCTGATTAGATATTTTATCCATTACATAAAACTAGAAAAAGTAATTTTTTCGAGTTATTGCAAACAGCAGAATCTACTGAAGGAAGCTCAAAAAATATGGTAAGAGAGCTACAAATGAGAAAGAGCAATGGTTAGCTCGTGAATATGAAATTTTGCAGCAGATGTTTTAATGCTGGTATCTCCAGAAAACTTCACATTACGTTGTTTAAGAGAATTTTTTATTAGATTTCTTTTCGCCTATCCATACTTATTCTTACTTCATTTCTTATAAATGTTAATCTTAATTGCTCCTTATAGCTTCGTAATGTTAGTTTGTGAGTGGAAGAAACCGAAGAGCGTAATGGTTGCTTCACACTCTCTAATCACTCGAATTTTAAAAATACATGTCTTTTTTTCAGCTAAACGTTTTCGATTTCTTTTCGAGAGCTTCTGTCCGCACTTTTCCTTTATTTCTTTTTCTCATTTTGTCTGTTTCTTCTTCAAGATAGATCACAGAAATATAGATTGAATTCAATCGTTAAATGCTGTTTCTTATTTATTTTACTTCTATGACTATTGCCTTAAAATATTTCATATTAATTTAAGCTATTTT
>BMAV01001853.1:17987-54967 GCA_019973955.1 Trichonephila inaurata madagascariensis
ATATATATATATATATATATATATATATATATATATATATATATGTATATATATATATGGGTGTGTGCGCCCTCCTAAAAATTCCCAAAAATGGAATAATTTAAAATACATATTTGTTCATTAAAAACGCAAAAAAAAATTTAAAAACCAATTTACTAAGTTTTCCAGTATTAAAACTGAATTTAAGTGGTTCTTTCAGTTGTATATAATGAAAACATAGTACTCAATACTACAAAAATGGATCATCTTTCTACTGCAACTCAAGAACAATTTACTGACCAGAAAAATAATAAATTTGCAACCTATATTTAATGAAAAATCTTTTCATAAAAATAATCTCTTCACATATGTGTGTGTGTGCACCAACATACATTAATAAATCTCTTCAGGAATGTTAAAACATGCAATATTGTGCTGCATACTATACAATTTTATCAAAATGTATCCATTAAATAATTAAAAATAGGTTTATTCAATAAATGTAAATTTAATGTAGTGTAGTAATTTTGTGAGGATGTGTATTCATGTATACTAAAACTTTTTTGATAAGGTTTTCTAACATACATCAGATTATAATGCAAGTCTACAGCTAGAGGTAGGATTGTTGATATTTATTTTTACTTGTTCCTTACGATGCCGGATGTTTGCTCAGTGGTGGCACAGTATTTGATATATAATTTTTACTTAAACTAAGAAAAGTCTACCAGAAAAATCATGCAATGCTCTGAAGAAAGTATTTTGTTTTATCTCTCAGTGAGTGATGTAAAAACCACGACTATAGGTCGGAATGATTTCCCATGCCAGGGAACAGCAGGCATTCCAGAGAAAAGAATCAAGTAGTTAGTGAACTTGTGAGGAAGAGATTTAAAACCAATCAGTGTAATGACATTTATTATGGATGAACTATTTATTATTTATTAATTCTTTAAATATTTTACATGGCTTAGTTATTTTATTTTTAAAATAACATTTTCGTTTGATAATTTAAATTTTCATTAAATAATAATTTTAACTCTTATACGAAGTTATGTTGTGCTGATATAGACCCATGTTATACTTCTTTAAAAAATGTTGTTAGAATATATACATCTAATAAGAGTAATATGCTATGGAAATATTTCAATGTTTCAAAAATATGTCAAAAATGTGTATCTTGCCATGAACATTTACGTTATAATAATTTATTATTATTCTGCAAGCTCCATATTTGTATTTTTTTTTTTTATATTTACAAATCATAGTAAATCTTCAAAGTGTGTATAATTCAATATCTCGAAAAATCACAACCACGATAAAATTTCAAAACCATAATTTTTCATATTTTTTGTGTAATATATGTTTTGACTTTTTCTGTACGCTAAACAAAGAAACAGCTCAATAAACTCATAATTCCTCAATGTACTTAATCTGGCCAGCTTTAAATAAAGAAAATAAAAGGGGGAAATATGCCAAATTAAAAAAAAATCAAACGACTCTAAAATTTTGTTAAATATTTAATTCCAAAAAAGAAAAAAAAATATTTAGAAGTGCTATTAAAATCTAGAACTTTTCAATTTCTTTTTTATTATATTTATCTAAAATCCATGATTTTAACAAACAATTTAATTTCGAATTTCAATGGCACAGCTAGTTTCTGTACCCATTTACAAATTTAGAAGGAGCTTTAATCAAATGTATTTTAAAAGCACTTTTGATTGTGTGTTTTTTAACTAAAAATTCTTGATGCATTATAAATTTTTCCACATAAGTTTGAATATATTTTCCTACTGCCAGTATAATGATGATTTCATGTCAAATACAACATTCACACCTTAACTTGTATATGTGCTAATTTCTATTAAAAGGTAATATTTAAATAAATTAGTAATGTTTACTAATTTAGAAAAAAATGAACGTGTAATAAGATTTCTCAAACATCTAAAACATTCTGAAAAATTATGTAAAAACTGTAATTCAAAGTAACGAAATTGATTGAAAAACTTTTCTAAAATGTTATGGGGCATATATTGGTTCTTGTTTTCAATGTATGAGGTCGCTTTTAATGTATTCGCTTTAAATAATTACCTGGCTAAGTTTATTGTAGACACTTGTTAGCTTACACTGAAATAAAAACACAATTCTTCACTTAGATATTTTCAAACACAATTTATTAAGAACTATATATGGAAACATATGGCTGTTATTGCGCTAGACCAACTCTCGTCTAGCGACCCTCAAAGCTCTTGTTTTTCCCGACAATTAAATCACGTGGCAATTAATTTTTGTTTTATTTATGAAATTATAGCTGCTATACAATTGTATCAATTAAACTCAAACTCAGTGGCGCAACAGCCCATGAGCCCCAAGGCCTACTGTGCCCATCCCAGTATACTTGACCATTGGGCGATGAGGTGCATGATCAGATGTCGCAATCAGGTGGTCAGTCTGAAGCGAGAACCCCAGTGTTTAAGTCCCGAAGCACAAGCCTGGTACTCAAATATCGACCCACTGCAGTAGGGATAACTGGTTGATCGATCTTGCCCAGCCCGGGAATAGAACCCGAACCTGTAGCGTGGAAGAGCGAAACGCTATCACTCGACCACCAGGCTGTAATTGTATCAATTACAATAAAAAAAATAATATTTTCTTCCTGCAAAGTTTACAAAAAACTAATTAGGTGGCCCAAGAATCAATTAAAAGTAAATTGTTTTGACAGACTTGGTATTTAAACAGTTATAAGAACATTTATAAGTGCATTTTTTTTATGTAGAGACTTTCGTATCGATTCTGATTTTTGCTTCAATGCGTGTTTTATAAACAAAGAATAATTTGAATATTAATTTTACAATTTCATATTTTTTCTTCTTTACTTTTTATGAGCGTTCCTATGAAAAAAAATATTATAATAAGTTTTGAACAGAACATAAAGCCCAATAATTATCGATTAAAAATAAGAACAAGTCATTTTTTGCCATCAGTATTCTACGCTCTTACAAAGCACAAGTCCTGAATCTTTTAAAACATGTCTTCTCGTGTCATTCTATAGCTCTATTCCATTTCAAATCATTTGTCTTAGAATAGTAAGTTATTTCCAAAAAATCACATGGAAGCATTTAAACTTTTAAAAAAAATCTCAACACTCCTTTTTTGTTTAACATCCAAAGACATGCTTATTCTTTCATAATTTCTATTTTATAGGAACTGTAGAGGCTTATATTCTTCAGGAATTCCAAACCTTACATCTTCCCATCTTTTTTTAAAAGTAATAACTTCCGACTTCTGCTCAGTTATTTTTAGATTGATTGAAAAAAATATATTTTAAAGCAGAATATTGAGAGAAATTATGCATATATATATTCATTTTTTCAGAGTTTTGTTTCTCTCTCTCTCTCTCATTTCTGATCTCTAACTTTAACGTAGCTTTCATCTTTTGAAAGATACAGTCACATTAAATACAATTTCAGATAAACAAGGTAATATGTAAGTATATGTTATACATGCTTATAGCCATCAGAAACATTTTATTGAACGTTTTAATAAATTTTCTTAAGCCTTTCCACTTAATATCAAAATTTACTTTTAAATACACACTTTTTTAGCAATATCTCTTTATCATATAATCTATTGAATCAAATATTAAATCTACAAACGTATTTTACTTGAAAATGTTCTGTAGATGAAAAAACTTTTTGCTCTGAATCTATTTAAATTCGCTTTTAAAGGTTATTCGTGAATTCCCAGATTTTTTTTTAGTCATAGTGAATAGATAAATTGTAATATACGTTTAAAATATAGTAGAATATAATAAGGGGATGTGCATATATATATTTGAATTTTTTAATTTAAAATCCGTTTATTCGTTTCCACATACTGTCTTCCTAAATTCAAATTGCTTAAGGAATCAGCTAATTCAAAATCAAAATGATATAGTTATTTATTTCAGAATTTAAATTATATAAGAGAGATTCAAATTACTTCTTTAATTATTTTTCACAATTTAAATTAAATTATTTAAATAACATTAATATATATATATATATATTGTTTTACAATTAATATACGATCGAGTTGAGACTAAAATTGGAAGCCGATACATTTTTTTTTTCATGCATTGTTGTGGAATAGAAGCATTAAGAACCTGATACTTTATTTATTACTATTTTTTTTTCTTTAGCAGTAGAATTTGACATAATATCTTTTTCCGGGAATTCTGAAACATGGAACCTTAACCTTTCCTGATTGAGGTTCACTTGAAGCAAGAAACTTCACTCAAGGAAGATTTTCAGCAGCGACAAATGAACGTGAGTCTGTCGTTCAATCAAACAGGCTTATTTTTAGCGGTAGCACTTGCCATGACTTGACTCTAGACCTCCTGAAACAAAGAACCTCCCCTTTTGTTGATTGAGGCTCCCCTGAAACAAGGAATCTCGATTAAGGAAGTCTTTTCACAGCATAGACATACGTGAGTCTGGCGTATAATCAAACAGGTTTGGCTTTTACCCAATTTTCCAGATTCAGTGTTGGTACTGTGGAGTAACAAAAAAAAATAGCCTTGCAATCAGAAATATATCTCCATACTTTACAGTTATAATACGCATATTGGATAGAATATGACCATGAGGCTCAAATTAGCGTATAAACTTTGCTTGGGTTGGAAAACAAGGTGCAAGCTGAAGTGGTAGAAATTATGTACATATATGGACTTCATGCTCTTCCCGGTCGAAATGTTTTGCATGAAAAAATAGAATTTATAATGCTGAATAGGAAGAAGTAACCTTGGTTATACAGTCGATGACAAATCTTAGTGCCCATCATAGCTTTACACTCAAGGTATTCATTTATGAGTAAGGAAAAATATAGCTTCGAATTCTAATCTATGATTAATAACTGTGACTCGTAGCTTTTCTGAAAAGATGAATATAATATTTCAAAACTTTATCTATGTACTTTTCTCCATTAACGTTCAGTTGTGTGAAAGCGCAGTAATCAAGATTAGCAATACATTATGTCCAGCCACAGTAAAATGCCTCCACTGCGTTACCGATCTAGGTCTGTAGTGAAATGAGGGTGCATGTTCCATGTCCTATTCAGAATATATAGCGAAACAAGAATAAATCACTAAGCTGAATCATGATTCATCATAGAACATAAAAACAATTATTGTTCCGAAAATGATATTTAACCACATTACTAAAGTAGAGTAACTACAAATAATAAGCTTTATGGCTAACCACTTTAACAATAAAAACTCTAATGAAATCTATATGTATACAGTTTTAATCGTATTGCTAATTTCTTTACAAAAAAATCAAAATTATTCTTGAAATTGAAATTCATAAGGTTTTTTAAAATATCGTACTTATATTCTTCAAAATGCTCTGAAAGTAAACCACATTTAAAAGTTGAATTTTTAATCATTTTTTAAGTATCGGACAATCTGTTGTTATACAAAGCTATTGAGCTATTGCTGTTAGAAATATTTAATTTGAATATTTTATTTCCTACAATATTCAAATTATCTGTAACAACATGGTGGTGATGCTTATTGTTAAAACACACACAAATATATATATATATATATATACGTATATGTGTCGTTATGTGATATTAAATTGAAGAACAAATTAAAAAGTACACGTGTCTCACTATAGAAACCACCAAATTTATATGAGGTATTAAATGTAAATAAAGTAGCTTCAATTACAGCTCATTGAATAATTACAAATAAACAACAATTCAACAACTTTTCATTTGAATATTAATTTGCAGCCAACTACTCAATATCATAGAAATTATAAATTTTCATCACGTTTAATGAAAACAAGACAGTTGAATGTTGTTGTATTTCAATGGATTATAGTTTATTACTTTCAAGTACCCAGAAAAATGAAAATTCTGTATTTTTTAAAAAATTATTTGTCATATGGATGCAATATCCCATAACAAAAAATTTCTGTAACATTTGGATACGTCATAAAACTTCTTGAGGCCCTGGACCCCTACTACCTATGGACCTTAAAAGTAGACAGTAGATAAAATATGTTGTCAAATACTCGTACATACAATAACCCGAAACAAATAAACAAGATTTACAATCGCACAAACCGGTTCGACCTTTGACACCTTTTGACTAAATGAGTAAAAAGGGTGTATGGTGGTAGGCCTAGGATTTTATACAAGGTCAACGGTCAACACATATAGACAGTTTATATATCGTCCGAAACCCCCAGTTTTTTGGAGAATTCAACCGGTACTCACATTTGACCTTTGAAATTATTTTAATCATGACCTTATGCAATTTGTGTCAAGAATGAGACTAGGCTCCCATTGTTTCCGAGAATCTAGGCCCTTCGCTTATTAGGCCCATGCCTTATAACGTCCTTGAAAACTATAATTTCCAATAAAACATATGATCCATTCCATAAAACATATGATCAAATAGATCAGCATATGAATAATTTCATTTTGTTGAATAGATTGATATGATTACTTCCACCATGTTTTATTTTTAAATTATTCTCTACATTTTAAGCTAGTAGTTATTATGTAATGTGGTGTAAGGTTTACAGTGATTTGAACATTTAATATTTTTTATAGGGAGAATTTAATTTAAAGAAAACAAAGAAATGTACAGATTTGGTGGAAAGGTGGAAAGAAGATTATGAGCTTTGAAAGTATGATTACTCTTATAAATTCTCTCTTATTCTTAATGTCTTCTTATTCCTATGTTCTAAAAAAGAAAGCACAGTAGCTTTCCAATAAGAATATTTGAAGCTATTAAATTAAGGAGTGAAATCATTTGCTCTTTCAAACAAATCATTACAGTTCATTAAACTGAAACTTTATTCGACGATACCCTAATTTTTTTTCATAGGACCATCAGCATATTGTTTAGACAGAAGCAGTTAGATTAAAGAAGAGGCCACGGGGGGGGGGAGTGTATGGTGTCACAAAAACTCCCCCAGTAAATTTCGCAGTTAATTTAACTCCTTGCCTGGTAAATGTTAATTGCATTTTTATAACACAATGCATTCTCTCCAGTAGTTTGAATTTCTTTACTTCATGAAACAAGTCCAGTAATTAACAATTTAATTTAACACAGAAGGCGTTGAATCTTAATATCTGAATTTGGCTGGTTGGACAGAAAAAAGAAAATAAAGGAGTGGTATTAAATCCACCTTTAGAAAAAATCAGTAAAAAGTGAAAAGTCTACAAATGCAGTTCTCAAAAATAAAATTGTAGCACAATGAAGAAATGCGAGTAACTAAATGCATATTACTAGATGGTTGGAAGGGAAAAACTTAAGTACGAATGATATTGCAAGTAGGGAATTTAAGTGTTTACTATCCATTTATATTTGACCATTTCTGAACCGGTTGAACAACTCCTTCATTGACCCCACTCCCATACCATCGTCTCTGGGCCCAAGCTGAAACTTAGGGTTGCGGTAGCCTGGTGGACAAGGTAACGGACTTCTGACTGTTGTGTCTTGGTTTCAAGACAGCTCCGCTGAAGACCCGCCCGCAATATAGTGGGGGCCGTTGCAAGTTAAATATGTCGAGATTCAAACGTCCTCCCATTGGTGTGGAAGTAACGATAGGAGGTGCCAGCTAAGGTGTCATCATCGTCATTTGACCACAGTTCAAAATTACGTGGTCCGTTCCCAATAGTCGTCGTGCAGCTTTATAGTGCGACGTAAATACAACTCCTACCCTCACTCACTCCGAAGATGAATCTTTTATAAATTCTATTAGATTTTCTATTAACACAAAAGTTTTGATAAAATTTGACGCATGATTTTTTTGTTCAACTCTTCCAGTCATTTCGAAAAAAATCAAAAATCTAACGAGCAATTACACAGCACAGAACTAGCACTCAACTTTTACTAGCACAGAAAAAAACAATCATAAGAGTTATGAAGTCTCCTTCCACAGTTCTAAATGGCTCCAACTTGCAATAATTATTGGCCTCGGGTATATTCAAAGTTGGATATGTTTTAATCTTCAGGCAATCTTCGCGTACATATATATGTATCAGCTTTTTAATGATAATCCTTTAATATAATAATCATAATCATAATCATATAATAATATCATTCTTTTTATAATAATCATATATCTTAAAAATGGATAATTTTTTAATTTTTCTATAAAAACATTAATAAAATGAATTGATAATTAGCATTAATAATAAGCATTGATAACTCGTTAACAGATTCAGTTGCTTTTATGAAAGTTTATAATTAAAGTATAGCCTATTGAGCAAGTGTTGTAGAAAATAAAACTCAAAATAAAATTAATATCATGTTCATAGAAAATTTGTCTTTTAATGTCTACTGAGTTTACAAACTAATGAAAACCATCTTAAATGTTTTTCATTTTATTTATAAGATAAAAATATTATAGCTTTCAGAAGTAATTGAATTAAAAACTGATGAGTTTAGGTTTATGGAAGAACAGTAGTAGTTTTATGTTCGTTAAAAAAATGCATGCATATTGCTGAGATTAAAAAAGACTTACCACATAATCAAATGCAACATACATAAAAAAATTATTTTTATTTATAAATCATTAAAGAAAAAAATACATGAACTCGATTGCTGTAGAATATTACAAAATGTAACATCATGTTTTTTTAAAAAAAATTTTTGTAAAAAATTGAATGTAGAAAGTAAAAAGGAACTATCACATATACAGACTTAAAAGTATACTAAAACATTAAAAACGTAAACTTTGTAGAAAATATCGAAATATTTTTTTTTTAGAAGGATGCAATAAAATATTTGAAATGCTAGCTTTTTAAAATTGCCGTTATTTTAGTAGTACAAAATTTAAAAGAATAAAAAAATAAAAAATAAAATTAAAAGCTTTTAAATGCAAGAAGATTTTAAAACACAAACACACAAGTTGCTATTTTGAAGCAAAAAGTTGAAATCTTGTCAAAAATACTCAATATTTTCCCGTTATTTAAATAAATATTTAATGCCTGTATATTTTTAAAATAAAACTGAAAAAAACACACATTAAGATACTTTTTGAGAAGTCTGGATTATTTGATATTCTTATCTTCGTTTCATTTTTCTGCAGCAATGAAAAACATAAATTTTGTTATGCTATTTCATCAAGACTCTAAATATTGATATTTTCTAAATAGTTTTTTTATTGCTATAATTTGCAGTAAAATTTCTCATAAGCGTGTTTACTACTTTCATTTTGTCGATCAATGACTATTATCAGAATAAAATCATACCTTACAAAAAAACGAAAAAAATATCTCTATAGCAAAAAGAGTTAAAAGTTTGTTATGTGTTTCATCATTACTCCATATATTGGTGTTTCGAAATAGAGATTCGTTATCACTGTAATTTGCAATAAAATATAACGTAAGCATGTTTACTACTTTCATTTCGTGTCAATACATTAGGACAAGCTCCAATTCTTGGATTCTCTTTGAAAAACAAATAACACCAGAAATGAAATGCATCATTTTATCAATAACTAATAAGAAAAGGAACCAAACATAATGCTAAAGAATAAAATAGCTCATGGCAATGTTCGATTTTATATTTTAAAAAGTAAGTTTCCTCTACCTCTAACTAGATCAAATAAATAAATAAATGGATAAAAAAGGATGAAAGAAAATCAGAATATCTCGTTTCTATTGATTTTCTTTAACAAAACTATTTTTTTTTCTAAGTTCTAGAATATACAATAGCTCCCTTGTCACATCTACATTTACATGAGGATGCATCCAGTCACTTAAACGTTAATCCCTGATTAAGCATTAGTTTCTATTATAGAAAACTATGGAACGTAGTTTTTTTTGTAGCCAATGTCGACTGATGAAAATCCTTTGGATCGAATAGTACATTCAAAGAGCTAAATGAACTGAAAAAGTAAAGAATTCTCGAAGGGGAAGTCAGTGAAATGGAGTGTGGTGTACTCAGAATTTGGTCAGAAGGGTGAGGAGAAAATGTGTGGCAGATGTTTCTTATGCCTGCAATTTGTAAAGAATTCTCATTGGTTTGCTTTAAAGAATCTTTCATTCAATTCTTTTTCACCTTTTCCAATCTCCATTACTTCCTTCCTTATGAATGTAAGTCTCTGGTTTCCTAATTACTTTTGCTGGCTGAGCTGGAGGAGGTGAATAGAACAGAAGATTCTTAGAGTATAATGGATATTTTTCATTCCCTCATCACCTAAAGCTCGAGAGGAATTGTTTTTCAAGATTTTTTTTTTATTATTTTTCGTCTTTTATGTTCACATTTATTGGAAATAATATCTAAACTCTTATTTTTACCTTCTTTTTAATAATTTTATCTCTTTTTTTTACTTAAAAAAATACATTTATTCTTTTTGTAGAAGGAAGACAGTAATAAGTCGTAAGGATTGAAAAAGGTAACATTCCCGACTATTGTATAAAAGGACGGAAGAAATATTATCTTCCAACCTTACTAATTATATTTGCAAAATGTTATGCTTTATTACAAGTTACGTTTATGCATTAAATCATAAAAAACATTTTTTAGTTAAAACTATTGTTATTACAATATAAATTCAACATATAAAAATAAATACTAATCAAGAGCGTAATCACTAGAAATATGTAGCGTTATATTAGAAAAATTAGAGTATAAAACCGTTCTTATTCACGGGATTAAAATATTTTATCCATTATTGTATGTTATGAATAATAGCTTTAATATTTTTAATGTTTATGATACTTAAATGCTTTAAGATAAAATGCATGGCCCAAAAGAAATATTTTTTGATGAAATAACTTCTTTGTTCTTTATACAAAAAGAAGAAACATGCCATAAAGCGATTATAATATATAAAGTAAAATAATTATGCATACAAATATTACACACACATGCAGCATCGAAACACTTTAGGTAGCAATAGATTAATATATAATGTTGAGAGGAAACAATTACAACACAAATTTATAAAATTCATCTAACGAAAACAATAGTAAAGTTGTTTCTTAGAGAACTTTGAAACAGTATTTCAGTTCTGTGTGAGTTAGATGATTGTTACCAAAATTAATCAAAACCAATAATAAAATTAGTACCGAAAGAATATAACTTAACTCTAATCTTACCTCTTTTTCACACACTTTTATAAGTTTCACTTGTATGTAATGGAATCTTTGAACTCGATTTTACCCACTAAAAGATCAGCTTAATTCGAAATTTTTCACACTTGTCAAGTACCGATGAGAATACAATAATTTCATAATTTTGTTTCATTGTCCTGATCAGGATCCTCAAAAAAAGAAAAAAAAATAAACGATTTTAAGGATTTTGAGATTTGGCGACTAATTCATTATATCGTTTCCAGATTTGGCGACTAATTGCATAAACCATATTCAGATCTGGCGACTAATTCCATATGTCATTTCCAGATTTGGCGACTGAAAGATCAAGAAGCAATCCTAAAACCACGAATAGGTTTGTGATTAATTCAAATGAAACAGAAAAAAAGTGTTCATTATGTGAAAAAGTTTAGGGTGGGTGCGTAATTTTTCTGAAAATGGAAATAAAAATAATTGACTCGTACATGTGAATAAAAATATTTTTTGTTCTTACTGATACACACACACATATTTTTTCTTATTTTTATAAAAAAAATATTTATACCTTTAGAAGTGATGATACGAAGTAACATTATAGCAATACGTTTAAAAGGTTCTAACTGTTAAATATTTTTTTGATAAAGTAATGTGTTTAAAAGTGATGCTATACGAATTAACATTATAACAGTACGTTTAAAAGGTGATAATACGATTGTCATGCAATATTTCTTCTTAGCACACTTTTATCAGTTATACCTGTATCTATAGAGACGGAATCTTTGAACTATAACGATATGGGTCTCATCCGAGTCCCCCGAGGGAATAAGTACCCTTCACACCCATTAATTAATATCCATTGAAGAGCAAGACTAATTCCAGCAGCCACACAATTCCGGCTCCAAATATCAAATTCAAGGATAAATTCAACAGTTTTAATTCATAGTTTTAAAAACTGAAAAAACAGTTTTTTGTTGTAGATCGAACTAAAAAAATGAAAAAGAAATTTTATTTTAAAAAAAAACTAAAAAACTCGCTTTTATAGAGAATCGAACTAAAAAGTAAAAAAATAATTCTTAATATAAGGAAAAAATGGTTAACGAGAAAATTAATGTCATTGTGGTAAAAGCGTGGGGTGCTTTGTACTACATTTTCACACTAACTCAACATTTTAGAATAGAACTGGTAAGAAATTATAAAAATTAATATAGAGCACCCCACGCCTTTATCCCAATAACATTAATTTTCTCGATAATCATTTTATTCGTATATTAAGAATTATTTTTGCTTTTACTTTTTAGTTCGATTCAATATAAAAGCGTATTTTTGTTTTTTTAAACTATAGTTTTTGCATAAAAGTATTATTTCCAAAGCTTATTTTTAAAATAAATTGGTGAAAAAAAATAACAGCAATCAAAATAACATTTTAAGTTCAACGATGAAAGATCGGGAAAAGCGTTTCATATTTCTGCTTCACGAGTTTTAATAACGACAGGCATTCTCTTTTCTTTCTTTTTTTTCCCTTCACAAAACTGCAGTTCCTATTCTCCGTTCTCATTTGCCCTTTTCTTCTAGAATGGTTGAAAACGCTACAAATCCATCATCTGGGTGTTGAATCAAAGCAAAGGAAGTCTAATCCGGATTACTCCGTTTCCTTGATTTATCAACATCTACAAAATGTAAAGGGGAAATGAAAACGAATTGAATGCATTTTTGTTGATAAGGTTTGTTCATATCATTTCGAAGAAAAATACTTTCATACTGCGAGGAAAATGTTTTAAGGAATTATTCGAGAAAAATGTGTTTAAAGAGAGAAGAAAAATAACAATAAAGTGAAATGTGACCGAAATTAATTCAATGTCCCAATGGAATAAACTGGATTTGTGTTTGAATATTAATTTCTGGTATTTTCTAGGTTCACACTCACTTTGCTTTTATCCTTTCGGGATCTTTGAAACGCAATCCGAAATGAGGTATGTATTTTGTGTGTGTACCTCCAAATACAGAATATTTTTTTTTAAAAAAAGTAATTGATTGCTTGGTGCCGAACGTATAATTTGAAGTTTCCTTTAAATATATGTGGTTATCATATGTTACTTAATTAATGAAAATAATATTTTCAATTTGTAAGTTTTTTCATATAATAATATATAAAATTAAATTCAAAGCAATTACCCAGATTTAATAGAGAAGTAATTTACGGCATTAAAATGTAATTAAGCAAGTATTATACTATGAGAAATGTAGAGAAATTTTCAAAATTTTGTACTCAAGAAATCTGAAATTTTGAAAGATATTTAGTCAGAAAAATATCCGAAGAAGGTGTAAAAATAATATAAAATTTGCTTTTATATTAAGTGCATGTTTATATTATTCATTAAACAATATAAAAAAATCTAATTTAAAAACAATTAACTATAATTAATTTATTTAACTATTTTATTGCGTTTGTTGTATGTATATATATATATATATATATATATATATATATATGTAAATTTTCATTATATTCTTTGGATAATTACTATAATATAAACTTCCAGAAAAAGTATAAATATATAAATATACATGTATCATAAATACACTGATCATCTTGTAAATTCCATAATTCCAAACCTATCACCTAACACTAGAATCACTAAGTCAGCTTATTAATGATCTTATTATCCAAATTAAAAATACTTTTTTGAAGATAACAATTTCCAATTCACGCGTTTTAAGACATCTTATCAATTTACAAGTTTTACCTTTATACACAATCTATCTTTTAGGAAACTAGAGAAAAAAAACTACAAGATGGCCTTTGGGTAATTAAAACAGCCGCGCATGCTCGAAGAACTCAGAGATATCAAATGCCCTCTCAATTTATAATATGGGCGCAGGATCAACAGGACGAATGCTTAAGGACACGATTTAGCATATCTGTATGATGTCTCGAGATTCTAATCTGAACATCATGATATTGCAAGTAGAAGCAAAATTCATCTATTAATATAATGACTTTCCGTTTCAGTTGTCCATCTTCGTTGTTCAGTGCTCACTTATAATCGCAAACGTGCAATAAACGTGATATTGTGACAAAGGTAATCACAGAAAAGGATGGCTGAAAGACATTGCATTGTGCTCTAAGCAATATCGAATAGCGCGTACTTAACAATGATTGTTACGCAATAGGACGTATATGATTTCTATCTGAGCTAAGTTATCCATCACTCATAAGGGCACAATATGCCTGGTCTAGTAGTCTGACGAGGTTGTATCAATTGGCATTGTTGTTTAGTCGATCTTTCTTGAATTAATCGCCCTCCTCAGATCCACATTCCTGTTGATAAGTTAAGTCACACAGGATCACTGATTTCTCCAAAGAGTTACACCAACATTTCTTCGATCGAATCTGAGAAATCTGCTCGAATAAGATTCATATTCGTCTTCTATACATGCTAAAGTTACTGGGTAGAGCATATGCATATTTTGGCATAAAATTCATTCAATTGGCGTATAAATAATAAGGATTGATATTATTTAGTAAACTATTCCAGTTATAAACTACTCATATTGTCTTTCAGAAATTAAGATGTGCATCATCCAAAGTGTTTATTAGCGTCGTACTATAAAGCAACACCATATCTATTGGTGACAGACCTCACATTTTTGAACGATGGTCAAATGACGAGGGTGACACATGAAATGTCATCCCACTCTTTTAAATTCAACGTCATGCGAGTATTTATAGCAAAGGAAGATTTGACGTACATCAGCCTTTCTACATGGTGGGTCTTCAGTTTTTCTGGAGTTGGAATTAATGTCATGCCAGTCAAAAATCCAAGGTCATGACCTCTAGTCTATCGAGGCCACAAGATCCCTCAAAATTTCTTATATTTTTAAATACTTTTTTTTATTTTTATTTAATTGTAATTTCTCAGTAGTTTGAAATTTGGTATTTTTTTTAAGATTTTAAAGCTATTTTATATTTGCTTTACTTTTTACCTCACATATTCACTTGATTAATATATTTTGCAATGCATTATCAGACTTTTCTTTATATTATTCCCTATAATCTAATTATTTCTTTCTAGCAGTATTCACACGGCACAGCATTGTTAATGAAAGAAAAAAAATAGCAAAAATTAATTTGAGTAACAAGATTTTAAATTATAACTAGAACTTTTACTAATCATCTTAAGCCTAAATATATTTTAAATCATTATGACATGTTCAAATAGATTTTGTTTCATAGTTTAACACAATTTTCTCGTTAAATTGAACTCTTATATCCTCTTCTTAGTAAATAAAACGCATGCGTATTCGTTTTATAAACTTAACAATTATGGATTTAAAACTCCTTACTGTTATTATAAAAAAATCTGCGTGATCTCAGTAAATATAAATAATTTGTGCTCTTCATTTAAATTATATCTCCATTTTGTTCGAAAATTACATCATCAGCGTATATGCACAACAATATATTAACAAGTATCGTTGTTTATCTGAATTAAAACCCACCTCCATTTGTGCAACATATTACACAACTAATTTAATATCCTTAAAGCGTGCCTATAAATAAAGCGGATGAAAGCATCTTTAGTCCCAAGAGTCTGACTATCTAACAGAAAAGCGTGTGGAAAGCTTACGATGCACAGCTGCGATGATCATAAATTTTTCAAAAGTTCGTTTCACTAAATGAGGTAGTCGTTATAGAAGCAGATTTATTGAGACATTTTAAGCTAAAAATACTGATCATAAATCTTTCCCTCTTTAGGATTTGTTTATTTTGCAAAATACAGTCATTGTAGAAATAATATTCTTGAATAAAGAGTTTTATCACGAAACAGAAGGATCAATAAAATGCAATTGGTTTTCATTATATCGTATAAATCGATTGAATAATAGCATTTTTTGGCAAATATTTTCCCATAAGTTATTATTAAACTATAAAATGTTCCCTCTCAGCTCCAAAATAGTCTTAATAATCCCCAGGATGCACGTAACTTTATAGTACGTTTTTTAACTGCATTATGTAAATTAAAAAAAACATTTTAATATTTAATACTGAAGTTTCATATTTAATTGATTACATTTTTGACTATTATATATGTTTTAAAGTATAAGTTATATTTAATGATATTTATGTGAATGAGACATATATTGTTTGTTGTTGTTTTTTTCTATTTGTAGTTCACGAGCACTGACCCGTTCATAATGATTAGACGCCAGATTTGAATAATAAATTGATTTGTAAACTTCATAATTAAGATTTTCTTTGAATTATAATTTTTTTTTTCATTCAAGTTCCGGTTTTTCTCTAGATTAGTGATTCCCAAACTTTTTCACCTCAGGGAACCTATAGAACTTGAAGCTGCTTTCGTGGAACCTCATTCCATACACATACTTCGAAGAATATATCTCAAAATAAAATTTAAAGTTGTTCAACATGTTATGGACACTTTATGTACCAGCAATTAAAAAAAGTATTGAATTTATCATTAAAATTATAATCTAAATTTTTAATATAATCTTGCTCATTAATAATATTAATTTGTGATCTCGAAGTGTCACTTATCCATGCATTATTTAATAACTGGAATACGTACTTACTTTTTTTTCATACGAACTGTTGAAAATCTAGGTCTATTGAGATCAAATGAAATTACTTTATATTCAGAATTTAATTTGTTTTATACTTTGTTTTTGTTGCCATTCACGTTGAGAGATATATTTCAGTTAAACACAATGCTAAGAATGACATTAAAAAGTTTATAACTGTATGAGAAAACTCGCGTATTTCGTATGAAATTTCAGCCTAAAATTTGGATGCTGTTCTTGTTAAATTTAGATTATAAAATCAAACATATGTTGATAAGTTGCTTCTTCTCCTTCATTATAGGTGTTTTTTTACCACAAATTCAAAAAGATAAATTTTCCATTAGAAAACTATGTAGTGTTGCAAAGCATTTTTTTTTTTAAATAACGAGTAGAAATTATATCTTGGAACTCGAGATAGTAAACAATACAATATTCTCAATCTAGTAGGAAGTACATACATTTATATAAAGATAAAACGTTTTATAATATTAATATATTATAATTTAAGTGTTACATAAAATAAAGTTACTATATATAAATAAAATTTTCAGTTTTAAGAGTAAGACGAGCTATAGATACTTGTAACTATACAGAGAACGCGAATCTATTTTACATACATATTTATTTCATCTCGATTTTTTCATTGTGACTCATGGAACCCCTGAGTTCCGCAGAACACAGTTTGGGAACCACTGCTCTAAAATCATTAATTTATTTTACAGAGTAACTTAATCGGGTCTCAGGGGTGTTAAATTTTTCTAGACGGCTGAAAATATAAACATTCAAACAGGTATAATTCTTTTAAATTTAAATTAAATGATTTGAATCTTTTACATACTATTTATAAAAGAATGGGGCTTCAGAAAAGTATAAAATACTTAAAATATAATCATAATTTTAAAAATCATAAACATATGAAAAGTCTATGATAAATATTAAGTATTTTTTGCGTTGCGCACGCTATTTTCTAAAATAGTAGCTTTAATTACTAGCTATAAGTTGAATAATAAAGTTAAATGTATTCTAATTACACTGTAGCTATTTTTATATAAATATAATAATAACTTACATATTTTAATAAATAAAAAAATACACATTTTTTAAAAATATTTAAAAAATTTCAATGTTTTACAAATATTTTGAAATACAAAAGATATATAATACTAAAATTAGGTACGGCTTAAAGAGTATGATGCATTTTATAATTGTATAAATTTTTATACATCACATGCTACTATTTTAGAAAATAGTGTGCGCAACACAAAAAATACTTACTATTTATCATAGAATTTTCATATGCTTATGATTTTTAAAATTATGATTATATTTTAAACATTTTATACTTTTCTGAAGCCCCATTCTTTTATAAATAATGTGTAAAAGATTCGAATCATTTAACTTAAATTTAAAAGAATTATACCTGTTTGAAAATTGTTTATATTTTCAGACCTCTAGAAAAATTTAACACCCCTGAGACCCCTTAAACAAAAGACATATTGCGAAAATTAATTTTTAAAAACTAAAGAGATTAACATACACTTTCACTTATCTCAGGGCGGGCAATTGTTTTGGCTCGAGGACCGCATTGTAGAAGCAGAGGACACTGGAAGGCAGCACCTTTTCAAAATAATTGCATTCATTAGTTAACATAGCATCTCAGAAAAGGTGTAAACGGTACAACAAAAATCAATAAATTTGTTGAACAAAATAACTATAGATTTATTCAATTATTGTGCTATTTCATATCATCTATCGCTGCACATAGATTTAATTTTAGAATCAGTTTAATGAGACAAAGGTAACCTGTCACACTTCTCTACACTTATTTTGAAATCAGGACTGAGATTGCTTGTTGAAATTTTCATCACAACCAGCTTGTTAACGTCAGCTAACTTGCATCTATATTTACACTCTTGTTGCTCTAAATTCAAATACATGCTTATCCAAATACAGAGTGCATTTGCTGTCTATGGTCTATTGGTGAGTATTTTCTATTGATTGGTGGTGAGAAAAAACTCTTCGCAAGCAGCTATTTCGCCACCCCTGACTAAGATTATTACAAGATTTTATTTTTCATTAATAAAATAAAGTATTTTATTCTTTTCAGAAAACAAATATTGTTCATGCATTTTTAATTAGCTTTCCCCTACAATCATACTTTTTTTAAATTGCTATATCCAATTTGTAACATTGTTCTATGAAGCACTGGTGTAAAAACCGTTTACTAATGAATGGAATTTAATTAATCACACTTCCTTTAATCTCTACATCTAATACAAATCCAATATTTTTTAAAAGCAATTTCTTGCTCATTTATATTTCCCACCTCTTTTTTTTTTTACCTCACAGAAGAAAGCCTTTTTTTAAATAGCAATTTGTTCCTAATTTTAGTCTCCCATTATTAGATTCTAAACCGGAATTTTTAAAAGAACACCTCTCCCAAGCACATCGTTCCACGCCTCCTTTCCCGCTTAGTTAATTTAATTCTCAATTTTTAATCCAATTAACTTGCTTTCCAGGCAAAGTTCTCCAACATGCTACGCTGGGAAATCGATTCAATCAGAAACTTAATCTACCCCACTTGTTAAAGCCGCTGTAAGTTGTTCGGCATGCATAACTTTCCTGTCCAAAATAAAATAAAATGGAAGAAAAAAGTCTGAAATTGCATTATAAGTGCATTTCCAACACCTCTTTATGCACCCGGGATCGATAAGACGAAAGAGAGGGCTTGAGGGAAGGAATTTAAACTGAAATATATAACACGACGCAGGCTTGTCTCAAATCTTCCCGACATAGATTGATCGCCCTGCCTTGATACTGAAGATTGATCAATCTATGATTTAACCATAGTCTTCCATTGCTTCTATGAGTTACTACATTAGGGATAACACGTTATCGGAATCGAGAGAAGGAACAATAATCGATTTATATGCTTTTGTTGCAGGTTTACTGTCTTCTTTAGGAGTCTGATACGAATAGGATACAAATGCTTGGACTGATGCTAGGCTACAAGCATGATCGATTACATCTAGATGTTAACAGAAGCATTTCGTTCCAATTTCGAGGCCAGCAACTGCTGTCGATAACAGACGACGGGCGACGCATGTATACAGAAATATAAATCATTTTGTGACTGTTTCACTTCGTTTAGAAATTCCCTCACTCCCCTGCTCCCCACTTGAGCTTTCAGTTAAAGTTTTAAAATTTTTCATTTATTTTGTGAGCCATGTTCCATTATTAAATACATATGCTTAGTATTGATTTTTCAAACTTTACTTTCTAAATGTTCTTTGCCATTTTTTTTAATGTTTGAATAATATTAGATTCATATAAAAATTCGTTCATAAAAATCCTTTTTTTCCACTCTAAGCAACTTATCAGTCATTATTAACATTTAGGAAAAAATTTAATGCAATTTTATTCCAAATATAAATATTTTTTGTGATATACTAAAAATAAAGGAAATATCTCTTTTTTTAGTTCTCTGATTTTTTTTATTTTACTTTCTGTATATTTAATTTTTTTATACATACATATGATATAAGTATGTATACGTATGTGTATGCGTGTGTAACTTACAAGAATATTAGTCAGTAATTTTATCACAAAAAAATATATATGTAAGTTAGTGATAGGAGGGAGCTTACAATGTTCTGAATTTGTGATGGCTGAGAAATTTGCAGCTTAAATGTCGTCAGCGTTACTTGAACAAATTTCAAGATTACAAAAACAATAAGCATCGTATTGCTTCAAAGTGAAATATTAAAAAGCATACAAACTCCCTCAGTTAACAGCATTAAGCAGTTACTCAGAACCGAACGTATTTTACAAGCTGTTGTGAAACAGTCCGAAATGCTATCTAGAATTTAGCAATCCCTTTTATAACACTGCATATATTTCAGCTGGAACGTTTTTTAATGACCCCTAAATGGCATCCTATGTCCATTATATTGAAACTGAACATAGCTAGAGTAACCTGACCTTCAGTTTGTTTATATTCTTCCTGGATTTGGTATTTTGCTCATCAGCTGTGGCGGGGGAGGGAATAATCGAAATGTCAACAAATCGCTCTTAAAATTTCCACTTGATATAAAACATTCGCGTTTCTAATAACTCTCCCAATGCTTTTTTATTTTCTTTTTCTTAACAGTGTGGAATGTCTTAGGATTTTAGCGCCAGTTCTGTTACAGTTGTTGTTAATTTCGGATATATTTCGCGTACTTTTCTTATTTCAAAAACCTTGACTTCTGATTATTATTTGATTGTTTTGAAGGCATTTTCCTAACCTTAATATGAACAAAAAGGGTAAAAAAAGCCAAAGTGTATAGTTACAAATCGTGTGTAAATAATAATAAAAAAAACCCGCAGCAAATATTTTATGCTTGCAAATCATGCAATGTAGAAGTTTGCGTTTCTCCGTGCTTCGAGATTTTCCACACGCAATTTTCATTTTAATTTTGCTATTTCTTTTTGTAAATAACCTTTGTCGCAATTTTTTTTATTAATTTGAAAGTGTATTAATGTGTTTTGTCAATGAAAAATTTGAATAGTGCTAACGAAATTTATTTCCCAAGGTAAGTTATATATATTTTTAAATAATTTCATGTAAGTTAAAGGAAAAACGATTTTATATTCTAGTTTTAATGTATCTGACAACTTGTGTAATAATCTAAAGAGGTACCAAAAATTACGACGTTAGGACTGAAATTTTATTATTTATGCTTTTTTTTTCTTAAGTTAGGCTTAGCGACGAAAACGCCCCTACCTGAAGTGCAAGGACACGCATTCACCCCGTTCCTAGCAAGCGTCTCATGGAAAATCTCCCCGTCCTGAAGAGGTTAAAAGAACATTGTGTGAAATATTCAATAAAAAGCTATGCATGTGTTTTATTTAAATAAAAACACAGAATACAAGAAATAGTGACTGTTAAGAGCTATGTAAAACTCACCTCTTCAAACCATAATTGTTCATTAAATAAAGTGTCCGAGTTAATTTATGGTCTGCGTATAAATTTCCTGTGACTTAGAAATTTGTGGAATAATTTCGCAAGTAATTTCATTATTTTAATTAATGTTGATTCACCAGATTTCTATTTCATTGGTTCTTTCCTTTGCCATAAACTTTGAAACGGACTATCAAAAATAAATAAAGGCCTTTAAGAAAAACTAATTTTTCTAAAAAAAACTAATACGTACATTTACAAGAAATTTCAGCCCCTGCTTTTGCTCCTTTTTCCTACGAATTTTTTTTTCTCATCATCCTACTTTATTCGACTCGTTAAGTTAAGCAGATAAGTGTTTTTGAAGTGCAAAAAATTAATCTGCCGTCACTCATTTTAACCATGATTCCTTTAAAGTTTAATTTTGTAATCAAGGAAAATTCATGAACGAAGAAACAATTATTTTAAATAAGGCGATATTAAATAAATTTGAAAAATAATTAAAAGTAAAAGGTTAAAATTAATGAGAATCACAAACGAGGCAAAATTTAAATACGTTTAACAAGCCTGCTAATGGTTCTGCTTGTAACCATCAAATAAGCGGTTTGCTATTAATTAGCATAATAAACCTCAGCGTGACTTAACGCTTCGTGTTCCTGTAACCTAATGTCTATTTGTATTAATTCACCTTCGTTTACTAGGAATGTTACGTGGTAATTAAAACAAAGCTATGAAACTACCTAACTTTTGGTTTAGCTAAAAATGTTTACAGCGGAAATATTTTTTAGCATTAAAAATCAAATTTAATAGATTTGAGTTTTTTAATGGATTCACTGATAATTTTAGTATCAATAACTATATTTGTTTAGCTTCTTTTCTAGCATAAAAATATTTTCCTGGTTCTATGATTTGCAATTGTATTTTAATTACTATCATAAGTTAATATTTATCAAAACGAACAGAAATGACTTAACCTAATTGAATTTTTCGCCGCAAAAAATAGCTGTCTTAAGAGTACGAATCTTACTAACATATGTCTGAAATGTCGTTTATTTTTTAAATATTTTTTTTTATATTTCGAGACTTTTACATATTTTATGCATATGTCGTTTAAGTTAAAAATGGATTGTTTATAAAGTTATAAATGTGATTGTAATATTAATGGGGTCTAGAAAGACTATATGTATATATATTTATACTTGTGCGTGTGTTACCTTTAAAGTGTGAAATTCGTTATTTCATAGAATAACTCTCTAGGTATTTCATGAAATATCTAAACAAGTCAATTAAAGTTTACTAAATTATTGCATTCTACGATTTAACTAGGTATTTTACAGAGTAACGATTACTTGATCTAGCTACTTTTTAGTCAGTTTTCAGCCGTTTATATTTGCTTTACAATGACGTGTGTTTGTACCCTTCATTCAGTTGCTTTTAAGAGTAGAATTTAAATGGGTGCATTTATGTTAGCGAGTTACATTTTGGATTACTAACAATTATTTTTGGAATTTGTTTTCAAGCAGTGACTTCTGCAGGAATGGGAGAACAACCTATAAAAAGGAAAGATTTAATGCAAGAGAGATTTGAATCTTTATTAAATAAGCACTGGACAAAGCAAAACAATTCTTCACTTACTTGCAAAGAATTATTAACTTTGATAGAGCAGAATAAAAAGAGTTAAAACAGCTGAAAAATGTGCCACGTTACTATTGGTTACTCCAGCATTATGATAACCTTGATTGATTGAATATTAACGTCGCTCTGTCCAGCTACATGAGGGCTTTTGGCGACGGACCACGTAATTTTGAACCATGGTCAAGTGACGTGGACGTCACCTGAGTTGGCACCCCCTTCTCCTAACTACCACACCACTCTCCTCTCGTCAGATTTAACGTGCATCGCTGCCCTATACGGCGGGTCTTTAGTGGTACTGGGCTCGAATTCATGACAAGGCAAGCCACGGTCCGATACCTATACCACTCGGCTACCGCGGCCACATTATAACCTTGAAGCTCAAGGAGTAGAAACGTTAATTGAGCTAGTATCAGATGGAAACATTCTTTTTTTTTCCTTTCTGTTTAACTAATATGATCAATATGAGCAATACTAAATTATATACTTTCCCTTATGATTTATCAATTAATCAGGCGCAATAGGGATAAAATGTATCTTTCGAGAGGTTTTAGCTATTAATGATCAATTAATTTATAGAATAACTTTGAAGTTATTTATTTTTCACTCTAACGGTCTATCATTAGTTATTTCATAAAATAGCATATATATATATATATATATATATTCATTTGATGGATATTTTTTTGTAAAATTTACTTCTTGTAAATCTTTGAATCCCTTGTAGTTTCAAAACGAGCAGTTCTCATACAGATATTTTTTTAAAAAAATCTTGAATTATTTTTTTAAAGGTATTATTCAGAAGTGTTAGGTTTGTGAAAAATATATAAAAAGGATAACATCAAAACTATAATTTGTTCCAAAAAGTGCAGAATCCTACTACATGGAAGATTTTCTTTTATTTAATAAAAATATGTATGAAGAAATTAGGAAAGTATAAAGTTAGGAGGAAAAATTTGTACAAAAATAATTGCAGTAGAAAATTATCAAGACGCTTGCTTACATTCTAGAAGCACGTTGATAGATTTAACACTAGAAAGACTGAAATTTGGTATATACCTATATTGCCCCAAAACAGTCAAAATGACTGCATTGTGAAAGAATAACTAATGTGTCAGGAACTTTGATTTAAATTTATTTTTAATGCTTTTTATATTATTTACAGTCATATAACAAGTTATTACTAAATATTAACAATAAAAAAAAAATTTCACTTCGGAAAAAATGTATTCTAAAAAAGTCTAAGAAATTGAGTCATTATATTTGTAATTGTATGCTTTTCTAATAGAGATTAAAAAGCAGTCAAAATGGCTTCCTTGTTCAATCTAGTGTAAAGATCATGATCGAATTTTCAGCATGCGAGAGAATGGAATGTTTACTTTGTGAATTAGAACTTTTGCTTCCTTTAAGTTATAGAATTACCAACTATACCTACAAAAATATAAACGTATACTTTTCCCTTAAATTCTAAGCCAGAAGATAAACAGAATGAACAAACAGCATATTACTGTTTTGTTTTTATAGTTTGCGTGAGTCTTGTATTCAACATTTAAGCTTGTATATGTTAAGAAGTCTTAGATTCAACATCTGAACAGATCCTTTTAGCTTTTAGACATTTCCAGAGAAAATAAAAATTTTAAAAAATTGAATAAATCCCAATTTCATTAAATACTTCCCTTAGCCAGAAGAAAAAAAATTAAACTTACTCCTTATCCAGAATAAACCCACTTTTGCAGGGGGGAATACTGCAGTCCTTGGTAAATCTCTTCTAAGTGGAAGCTTATGTGGACAATACCAATTTATGTTTTTCTTAGGCTTAGTGATAAAAAAAGGGAAAAGAGAAAAGTTCCTCTTAAGAAGAGGGACACTCTCTTGTTTTATTTCATCTTAGGTAAAAAGAAAAAGCATCCCCTCCCAATGTCGTGACTTAACTGTAGTACTTCTTTCCAACCGGAATGAAAAGCACCGATAAAAGAAATTTTGAGTACACTCCGAAATCCTGTTTAGGTCTCGTCGGCGTCTTCGAAACAGAAGGACATGCGACGGGGAACAAGATAAGTGGTTTATTGCTTTTTCCCCGTACTTTCCTCGATGAGTCCAGAGTGTGATTTATTGCTATGGGCAGCAGCAGACAATGGATCAATATCGAACCTGCAGCTCCTGAGGAATCATATTTCCTTTTTAGGCACCATATTTGACAAAGTTAGGGCGAGGGAAGATTTAAGGGGAGGCACAAATGGGTATGTACGTCTTGTAATACCCAAAGCTCATTTCGATTTCGGTCGGTGGATTATTAATGGCCTGATAAACAAGATAAATCGTAGTATGGTCGCTTAAAAGTCGAGAAAGGAAATCTCCGGTCTTCATAATCGTGGTATATTGCTTGTAGATCACGTACTTTTTTAATGTTGTTTTCCGGAATTAGAAAAATGGTTTGTCTTGCACTAACATGGAAACGTTAAAATACAAATGGTGTTTCTGTCTGATCTATGTAATCGCATATCGGTGGAAACTAAGATTTCAACATATAAAAAAATACTTTTCTGCTTAAACCACGATTTTCAAAAGAAGAAATAACGCTGAGATCATTAATTTAATATATAACAAATAAAATAACATGGTTAACTTTGATTGATGATTGATTTTTCAATAAAAGTAACATTTAATGACATCTATTAACTAGAAGTTAAGAAGTTTCCTTTTAAGAAAACAATACATTGTTTAAGAATGAAAAGAAAAGTTATATATATGTGTGTGTGTGTGCGCGCGTGTGTGTGCATAAATTATTTAATCTTGTTACAGAATTATTTGATTTTTTTATCTTATTTTTAATTGTGAGGAGAAATATTTGGGCTATGCTGGTAAGTAAAATCATAAGAAACTATTGAAATATTCAAGTACCAAACAGTTAGCATTTTAGACCATAACTTTCCTTCATAGAAAACTTTAAATTTCGCGTTACAACATATATTTCTCATCTTTTGTAAAGCATGTTAAATGTCTTATTTAATTAACCGTTAACCCTTAACTCGTTGCATTGAGTACACGATGTGCTGACGAAAGTATTTTCTTAAATACAAGCATCGTCGCTTAGGAGCTTAATGTGTTTCCGCAGATGGGACATGATTTATTGAAAGAGTGCTATTCTAAAAATATCAAGCCCATCTCTACTCTTTTGACATTTTACGTACTATATGCGTGCCGAGAATATTTTAAATTCTGTAAACATTTTGCTATGAACATATTGTATATACTGGACTCAAATATTAAAAAAAAATACTTATCAGTAACAATTTATTACATACTTTATGCTTATTAAATAAATTTGTAAGTTTTAATACATCATGTTTCATATTTTAAATGTTACGTGGATATCAATGTTAAATAAAAATTAGTTAATACTAAGATTAATACTATTTGTCTAGTTAATCGAGGCATGTTGTGTTAAGCTAATATTTATTTGAGAACTACAATTTAGATATTCTAAAAAAAGTACGAAATACGTTCATGCACATGCAAAGTGCATTGTATTATACATTTAGCTTAAAACTAATGGTGATGAATTGATGTTATACAAATAATTATAATATTTACTACAATCTGTGGGATATGAATTTTTAACAATATTACAATATCCGTTATACGAACAATGAATATATGAAGCTTGTGTTTGACACATGATAGGTTTGATTTTATTTTAATTCGATATTTATAAGCCATTTGAAAATGGTTTATAAAATATTAAATTTTTTAACAAGAGCCATCTGTATAGCTTCAAGTTGGTCCTTGATTTTTTATTAAATATATTTTAAGTAAGAAAACGCATTACTTTAAACATATCAACTAGATAAAAATATGAGCCTTAAAAAGTGAAATTCATAAAGTTATTAATAAAAATAAGATACAACGCTAAATAATTACATACAGTTGTTTCACATCATATTTCAGAGGAGTAAGTTGCTTAACAAATATTTAATACAGCAAACAAAAAAATATTCCTGAAATATTATTTTTTGATTGTTTCATGAATCCCATAAGACGACAGGTGTAGTTTTGAACGCAGAATACTCTCATAAAACATACATAAAAAACTGAAACTTTCCCCTTTCCCTGAGGCATAGATCTCCGACCAAACAATAACAAAAGAAAAAAAAAAGTAATAATCCAGCAAACTTCTCTACCCGTCTATTCAGAGAAGAGAGAGAAAGGCTTTTAGCAAGAAAAAGGTGTACTAATGGTTCAGTTTCGTGTGAAGTATCTCTGAAACAGAAGGTGCATTTTCTTAATTTTCGGCCGTGGCAGAGTGAGAAGAGATGACAGGAAAATATATTATCGGCATCTTTCTGACCCTTTGGGAAATGAGCCTATTGCCTCCGTTCTCACGCTTCAATAGAAAGCTCTGAAATAAAAAAATAAAATATAATATAAAAAGTTAAATTTGATGAAAGAATCCTCAAGCCGTCTTATCACTAGAGACTTTTTTCCTGATGATGATGATGTATTAAAGTGTTATGTAAGAACAATCTTCAGTTCTTTTTTAATTCTGTGTTTCATGCGAGAAATTCAGGCGCATTTTAATTAATTTTATTTTTCATCGCTGAAGGACTTTGATGTTTCATTAATCTAGATACCTTAAGCAAATTATTTTATAATGTGTAAAGATTCGGTTAAAAATTTTTCAGAATTTATTTTACATGGCTCGAATTACACTCTAAGGAAATAAGTTGAAAATTTTAAAAATCGTAGCTTTTATTCTAAAAACTTCTGAAAAAAAATTAAAAACCTCATAATTACGTTAAATGTAATAATTACTAGTTATGAATCTTAAGGCAGAAAAAATATTCACAGCTATTATGTAATAAAAAATAACCGAAGTAATTATGTAAAAAAACACATTTTAAGAACACTGAAAATAAGTTGTGGTGTAAAAAAAAACTGAGAAATTGTAAATTAACATTAATGAGCATTATATATATATATATATTTAGAATAATATCCTACAGTCATACATTAGTTATTCGAACATTATCTCAGTTTTCCATGCTTTATTTATGCTTCCCGAAATGTATAGATCGCAGTTTGTCACATTGTTAATTAATTTACTGTGGAAAATCATTTAAGATTGCTGTGACAGTTTTTATTGTCTGAGACTAATTCTGTTTTAGAATGTGTGGAAAATTTTTCATATTGTAAATTTATTATAGTTATGAAACACATTATAATTTAAAGAATAAATTGAAGTTATAACACAATGTGTAAAACAATGGTAACCATTGAATGCATAATATCACCTCAATTACACTAAATCATCAATTGACCTTCAAATTTTTGTATTTCTTTTTAATGTATATCGCTTCTTTGTATACTTGGAAGCAAATACTTATAGTACTGTTATAAACTGTAGGGCAGCGTTTCTCAAATTGTGGGCCGCGCCCTCCTAGGGGGTGTGATAACTCTGCTAGGGGGCACGAGCATATTGAAAAGTCGTAAGTAAAAAGTTATTTTAAATAATTATTAATTTACTAAACGTAAACAAGCAAAATAAATTCTGACATAATACAAAATTAAATGCACATTTGCACTGAAAAAAAAAAGTTATAAATGTATCAGTATTGCAAAATGTATTTTATAATTAATTTAACAATACTATAAAAACAAGTTTAAAAATTACCAGTGACCCCATGGGCTTGTTATATACAAAAATCAACATTTATCTTGATAATTTACATGATTTATATATACCCCTTAATTGCCGATAAAAAAGTTAGTAGATTCTTTCCCCAATGCCACCGTTTTCCACATATGCACGCGTATGTATTGAGGGGGAAGGGAGAGAAAAGGGATACATAAGCAAAAATCCTCTGAAATATATAAATCCTGCCCAAATATTGTCAAGGTCCTTTTCTTGAAAGACAAGGCCTTCAGAATAATTTTATGGATAGTAATGCACAGAAAACAACGTACTTCACAAAGACATATATATACGTCGGGGAAAATCAACGTTTTGGTTGAGCGAGACGTTTATATACGACGGTGGTACTTAATAGGTTAAAGTTGTGTTGTACCTTTAGTGCAGTGTTTCTCAAAGTGTGGGGCGTGTCCTCTGGGGGGCGCGATAACCCTATAAGGGGGCGCGAGCATATCGAAAATAAAAGATTGAAAAAAATTAATTTACTCTAATGAAGTAAGAAAATACTTTCTGACATAAAAAAATACACATTTACACTGATAGAATTTATTAGTATTACTTCATCAAACATAAAAGCTTTCATTTCGATGCATTCATTAGCTATCTGATCCTATAACTAAATAAAAAACATAAATTTTGTTTGATTTGCTGTAATCCTACGATAAGAGATTTTTTTCACTGAGTTGTCTCTTTTTAAACCTAAAATACTATTTCAGAGAAAGATTCTAGAAAGATAAAAAATTCATCTGTTTGACCTTCGAACTTACTTGTATGGTTAGTTCGTACCTTTTTTATATCTTTATTCTTCATTTAGGGAAGTTGTAAATAATGCGCCTATACGAAAGAGTTACATGACATTTCGAAAAGCACAGAAAGCACTTTGAAGGATTATTTGGCCAATATTTATTTTTATGAGTATTCTGAAACATATAAAGCATGATGAAAAACGTTTTATATAATTCCTTTTTAGAACTAACATTCATAGTTTTACATTGATTACAAACAAAAAAAGACAGTTTTGCTTGCAGATATTATTCCTGTAACGTTCGTGAAAAGTTTCTGTGATTTGTGTCCTTTATTAAGATCGCGTACCGTAGAAACATTTTAATTCGGTTTTATTGGAATTTTTCTCAAATTATCAATGAAAAAAGGTAGAAAGTAGGTAAGTATACTCTTTTTCTTAGTTAAATTATTCACTGGGATTGTGATTTTTATTGTGTACAAAAAAAAAAAAAATTAAAAAAAGCTTCGGGGTGACTCCGTCAACCGGTGCGACTATTACCATTAGTATCGAGTGTGCGTCTGCTCCCGGGTTAAAACATTTTGTAGTCTTCTCGTTTTAAATATTAAAAATAACACAATTATTCTTTATCGGAATTTTACATTCTTTTTCATTATTTAACATTAATAATAAATGCTAATTTGTGAGGATTACAATTACAGTTCGTTTATATCTATTTATAATATGAGCATTCATTTTAAAAAAATCGTTTTACATTTTTGTACTCATTGCCGTGTTCTTGGTTTTACTCTCCTTACAATTCATCAAGTGCCGACTGGGTGGCGTAGTTGGCTTGTCACTGTCCATCTACACCTAAGGTTGCGTGTTCGACCCCAGCCCAAGTCGGTGGATTTTCATGATGCAGAAAATCATGAACGGCCATGTCGTATGATTATTCGGCATGTACAAAATCCCTTAAAGTCCCCGTTTGACTTGGCTGCCAAAATTCTTTAAAAAATTTCTTAAGTTCAATTTTGCATTGTCAAAGCTCAGATGCCTTCCTCTGAGGAGGAAACTGGGCATCAAAATTACTTGCGGCAATTGGTATCCCCTATTATACGGTGCCGCACTTAAAAGTGATACCAGCTCCTGGGGAATGAGCTATGCCTGCAAAGGTAAACATTACCAAACATTTGCAATTATACGTTTTGCGCAGACGTCGGATAGTTTGCCCAGACTCACGCAGGCTTTTGCGAGAATTCTAATTGTGACGGATATGATAGAGAGCAACACACACACACATAGACTAGACTATTTTTCTAATGAGATTTAAACTTTTAGAAATGAATAATTGAAGAAATAAATCTTTAGATAAATGTCATTTTGCAATCTGTTCCAATTTAAAAATTATAGATACGAAAAATAACATGATAATTATCCTATCACTTAAAAGTAATTTGTTTAAAATATATATTACTTAAAAGTATATAATTTGCTTAAAATATATATTACTTAAAAGTAACAAATACAAAATTTAATACTTTCTTTTGAATTTGTACGGTTTATAATTGATATATATATATATATATATGTATATATATATATGGTAGCTGTAGCGACAAAGCGCATTATTATTGTATAAGGAGGGGGCGATAACAAAAAATTATGATTGAAAATTTGGACGCCAGTAGTGAAAGTTTGAGAAGCACTGTTTTAGTGTCAAAGTCTAGTATTATTGAATTCAATACATTGTTATTGTATGGAAGGCGGGCTTGATGAAAAGTATGATTGAATATTGGATCGCAGAAATGGAAAGTTTGAGGAGCACTGCTGAAGGGGAAGGATACCCTCTGTCCGCCTAACTGGGGAACAAGCTCCAATGAATAAATTATGTAACTGGTCATATATTCGTTGCACTAACTGTAAACCAGCTTATGTGTCGTAGTCGTCACTTGACCATATTTTAAAATTACGAAATACATCACTAATAGCAATCATGTAGCTTTAAATTGAGATGTCAATATAACAATCTTTCAGATTTATTTATTTATTTTGTTAAAATGCAAGTATTTTCTATTTCTTGAAGTTCCTTTTCTATTAAAGTAGCGCCTTCAAATTTTTTTGTAGGTACTTTCATATACATTTATTTATATACAGTTAATATGTATTTAGTTTGGAAAGTTCTAATATTATTTACAAAATGTTAGAGTTAATATTTTGAGTATTTTCATGTCTGATCTAGTTGCGAAATAATTATTCAAATTTAAAAAAGAAAATATCACATTATGTATCCATTATTATCTTTCCTTTCAATAATCCAAGAAATATATGTCGCTTGAAATAATTAGAAAATATTCAAAATTATAATGCAATATAATTAAATGCATTATAAAAATATTTTTATAAAAAACACTTACGAAATTGTATTTTTTTTAAAATTTGTAAAATATAATGGCTTGACAAATTATTTATTTATTTATTCAGAATCAATTTATCATATAGTTTGAAGAAATGCTAGTTACTTTTAATACTGTCGTCTCTCTCTCTCTTTTGCTAAAAGGGTGCTGAATATCTCTAGTTATTTAAATAAATCATTTTGCATCAATAAAATCATTATCAAACACTTTAATTATTGATAAGCGTACAATGAAACATTTCCTAGTTTTTTTAAAGTTTTATATTAAGTAATGAGCAATTAGAATATACTTGCATTTTAAAATTACTGCTTAAGAAATGAAAGGTAAAAATAATAATAATATTAAATTTTTGCAGTAAAAATAAATTAATCTCTTATAAACAAGCAACCTTGTATTAAAGATGTATTAAAACTGCATAAAAAATATATTTTTTGCCAGGAAATTCAAAACAATTTATTTAATAATAAAATATTTATAATCTGTTATTATTTACTATTTTTATATACAGTAAAACCTATTTTTGAGCGGTAGATAAGGGCCACATGAAAAGAAACAAAAAATATTCGAAAATTTCATAAATTCTTACATATAACGAATTTCGTTGAAATACTACAATTTTTTTTTATGCGGTGGAGAGGGACCGAAAAAAGAAAGTCGCACTTAGAAAATACTCCAATTCTTTACAAAATTTATGAGAAAGTACTTCCATAACAAAATAAATAATTAAATTTTACACATGGAAACATTTTAAAAACATTTAGTTTCTCATTGTATACATGGAGAAGTTTTCAAAATGCACATACATAATTCACGGCTACTCATCGTAATCCAAAGCACTCATCTTCCTGTGATGAATAATCTCAAAATCGCTTTCGTCACTTGAAGATACAATTTCAATTGATTTATTTTTTGGCGCCATAGAGAGTAAGCAATAATTTTTTGCGAGAGGGCCGGTGGGTCAGTTGCTTAAGTGTCGCGATTCCATACATGCATGATCGAAGCTCTTTCTGAAATTTCATACTCCTTTCGGAATCGGTAACTATTTTAAGAATTTATTTTTCTAATTTGTTGGAAAGCTGTATACCTGCATATATTTTATCCGTTCTTCTTGTCCGTCTTCATAATCTATCAAATTATTGCTAATGTCATTGTCATTGAACACTTCGTTTTCAATCAAGCGGGAGTTATTGGCGCATTGAGCGAAAGCTACTGAACATGCATTGTTGGGAGACTGTTTATAATAAATGAACAGAGTGTCTTGAAGTGTATATATGCACATTACAGTTGCATAACGTAATCCCCTCCCCCACGAATATCCCCGCCCAGCGGGAAGGGTGTGTGCCTAAGGCCTGATTGGCCTGAAGGTACCTAGTGCTTCTCAAACTTTCAATATTTGAAACCAATTTTCTTTCATGATTTTCATCGCCTCCCCTGCAAAAGCAATGTATCGAATGCAATAATAATGGACTTTGACAGTAAAGTTACAATTCGATATTTATTATAAGCAGTACAAATTATCAAGATAAGTATTTTGTATACAACTTTGTACACAATTTTGCATATGATAAGCCCATGACAGTCAATAGTTACAATGAAACTTGTTCTTAACTTAATATTGATGAATTAATTGTCAAATACATTTCGCAGTACTGAAACATTTATAAGCATATATCAGTGTAAATGTGTATTTTGATTTTTATAATGTCAAAATGTATTTTGTTTTGCTAACTTTAAGTGAATCAATATTTTTTAAAATAATCTTTTATTTTTGATTATTCGATATCCTTGCCCCCCCCCCTCCTGTAGGCTAACACGCCCCTCCCCCCTAAACGGGTGCATCCTAGAGTTTGCGAAATATTAAAGGCAAAACCTGATTTCGTGGGAGAGAGGGGCCCTAACATTCTCCGTCGCCAGAAATACATTGACAGAAAACGTTACAGTGGCGCCAAAGCCGTTGAAGTTCTCTGTATTCATGTAATAGCTTCAACAAAACACTTATTTTGTTTTAATAATTCTATATTGCTATAATTTTGACAAATAAATAATCAGTCAGATTGAGATAATGATACAGGATTATTTTTTTCTTGAATAAACGATATACGTTCATTTAATTAAAAGTATGCACCAATATGTAATTAAAATAGAGAAAGTTTGCTTACTTATGCCTCTAAAAATATTTCCTTTTTTATTTTATTATTCCTCATATTTTAGGTGCTTCCAAAAAGGAAACTGTAAGCAATATTTATTTTAAAGTACTAAAATTTAACAATTTAATATGCCGTGTAGAGCAGAACTCCCGGATAGAGTTAAAAAGAAATGATATTTTTGTGAGAAAGAACAACAGTATGTACTGTTATAAATTTCCAGTTAATTCTTCCATTTGCATATTTTTACGTCGATAAAGCTTTAAACACGTTTTGAAAATAGACATTTTAATAAAATATATCATCCCATGATATAAGAAAATTTATATTTTTCAGCAATATCATTCAAATCTATAGAGAATCTTCCATTCCTGGTATATTTCATAGAAGGAAATTCAGTTTACCTCAAATACCAGTCTTTTATGTTGACATAAAGCAACAAAAATAAGTATTATATATGTATACAAAACTGTGTTTTATGCAACTTGAGGTGACAGTTTAAAATGATGCATTTATATGTATAAAATTCCCAATACAGTGCTCCATTTAGAATACCTAACTTGAGAATACTATCTTGGGTGGTTATATTTTGCAAAGAAATACAACAGCTTGTGTCTATATAATTCTAGCTATGATGTGTAAGGCTGTCAAGGAAAATGCATTATCTTCGTACTAAACTCGTGGGAAATATCGCACAAAAGGATTACATTTTTTTTCGGTGCATGGTGTATATTTCTAAAAGGAATTACAAAAATGGAAGTAGCACTTCCAGCTTGAAATTTCAAGTTGGTTGTTGCAGAAATTTTTGAAGGGCACATTTTTACCGAAGGGAAGTTTTGCGTTTGTTTTCTTGGACTTCACCTTTAAAAGTCTAAGGTTAAACATTGGGTTGGGAGGATTTAGGCAGTTATATATAGGATGGATAAAGTAAAGCAGAAATATTAAGTAAAGTTTAAAATTGAAAAAAAAAAAGAACAACATTAAACGTAGTTTTAAAATGTTTCTTGTTTGTTTTGTTTTACTTATAAACGTTAAAAAAAGATATTCATATGTATTGAGGAGCTAAATAAAACTATTTACAAAATCACATTTTTATATAGCAAATGGATACAAGTATTATACAGTGAGAGAGTGCTTGTTAACGTCGAGCTATAAAGCAACACGAGGGCTAATGACAATGGACCTTGCAGTTTTGAGCCAAAGTCAAGTGACGAAGACCGTCACAATTCCCTTTTTCAAACTACCACACCACATCAAGGGTGGACTTTGAGTCACGTACAACCACAGACTCAAATTCAGAACTTTGAGTCACAGATTCAGAGTGAAACAGCTCCTGTACATGTTGGGTCTACAGTGATACTAAAGTTCGAACTTATGACACTCCAGCCACTAGCTCTTGAACATCTTAAATAGACTACCACAGTCACAAAACTATGTCAAACTGATTAATATAAAACTTACATTTAGTTATTAAATCAATGCGACTCAAGATGACTCTGGGGGAGATTTGAGTTTGTCTTTGTAAAAAATATTCGTGCAGGATAGGATGTAGAGTATAAAAGTTTTAGAATTTTTTAAAGTCTTGAGGTAAAGATGAATAATGTGAAAGATCAAAAAGCAATGAGCCAAATGTTTTAGTTTTACTATCAATAGCTATTCTGAGTTGAAATGTCTACGTGATCTAGCCTATTGATTAGCACGAAACATTAATTTGAATTTTAAGTAAAAACTTTGGTTTTGTTTTGAATTGCTTTTTTTATGGAGTCGAAGAGAGCTTCTGGCAAAGAATATGTGGATTGGTAACTCATATTCTGTTGCTTGCCAGTCATACCATATAATGATCATTAGACTTAGTTTCAATTAAAGTGTAGGAAAAACATTCACAGTTAATTAATGGGATCTCTCACGATTATCATAACTATTTATTAAATTTTAAATTTAAATTGCGTAAATGTATAATTATACCTTATTTAAAAAAAACTATAACTTTAATATTGCAAACAATAATAAGAAATGTAATATATCAGCCCTTGACCAATGAAAATTTCAAAAAAATAAATAAGTAACAAAATAAGGTAAATATTATCTAATCTGGATTAGGCAAAATAGACTGAAAGTACAAGCAAATTTAACTCTATAAATAAAGAATTTGTAAGCCATCATGAATATATATATATATATTATATATGAATAAATCATATGATAATATTAATTTTTCTGACATTTTTTAAAAAAACACATGTCATCTTTCCCAATACAAAATATTACTATTAAAAAAGATTTTAAATACTATAAAAAATAGGTAGGTCAATTTTTAACTATAATGTGCCTATAAAGCAAGATAACTTAATATGTAAATGTAGTGAATTTAAAGAATTCATAGATAAACATCACAAGCATGTTGTTAATGGTGACCTCAATATTGTCGAAGACAATAATCTTAGAAAAACATAATGAATAAAGGTACTGGTTTTAGATTAATGATTTCGAATAATAATAAAATTATAAAAAATCAGTTATAGAATGATATTGAGCGATTTATATACAAAATAGCTATTAAATATAGTATGCCTATAGAGGCATTCAAAGAATTCAAAGGTAATATTACACAGCAGCTAAATAAATATAGCTATGGTACAGATAATGAAATATTTTTTAATAATATTAAAAATCAGATTAAAAATTTGTAAAATAAATTGATTATTGTTTATGTTGATAAAGTGCCAGGAAATTTTACCTTCATATGTAAATACTCTTATAATTTAATGATCAACAATTATTTAGATAATAATACAGCTTTTAT
>BMAV01001853.1:65942-79895 GCA_019973955.1 Trichonephila inaurata madagascariensis
AAACCTTTGAGAATTTTGACTTTTTTATCTACATAATCGCGATGATGTATGCATCTAAGATGTTGAAGCCTCATTTCTTTAATAAGGCGACTTACGAAACTGTTCTTAAGCATACACGTATAAACCTAATGGAAACGTCAAAACTTTCTCCTTAGCGTTCAAAAGCCACTAAGTGGAGAACTCGTCTTTTATACACTTTGCAAAAATTCCTTTATTGCAGTACGATCAAATAAACACTGATAATGGATATTAATTTTTCGATCAGTGAAAATCACCTCATTAATCTGCTATATTATAAGTCAACGTTTTTAATCTTAATTACCTTTCCTAATTAATGAAGTTTGTGCAGCTTTCTTCAAACAGTTAGTGCCATTTTACTATGAATACATGTGTGATACTTTATATGCTCCTAACACCACCAATTTTTTAATGAGATTTTTGTTGTGCCTTTTACTCAAAAATATATACTGCTCTATAAATTTCAACGTTTGATTTACTTCCCAGCTGACTTGCTACTTGTTTACATACTGAACAATATTTGTTTTCGCAATTGGAATGAAAACTCAAGCATCAAAAGCCATTGAGTAGTCCTTTGTTTTGAACTAGTTGCTATTTGGCTGTGATTTTTTGCTATCCTTATAAAACAAATGTAACTTACCTTTTGAAAACCGGTGTAGATATTTGTTATTCACTTATCGTGAGTTCTAAAATTGTATATATGTATGCACTGCACACACACATGCATATATATAAACATTTAGAAATCATGATAAGATGAGTCATATATTATATATATATTCGCGGGTATATTATACAATGTGTGATTCACATCATTTCATGCTATGTATTAATCATACAATCACCAATAGATGTTCAAAACATTTCTCAATTATTAATTTTTTTTATCATTTAACTTATCTAGAAAATTCAGAAACACATGCATTTTTCATTATTTTGAAAATATAAGCGGATTGAGCAAACAACCCAACAAATTTTTTTCCTTTCATTTTGAGAAAAGTGATGTCTTAAGAGAAGAATGCCGAGCCTTGAAATCTGTGAGGATGTTATTGCAGTTTATGGTACTGGTGTTATGATTATACTGCATGTAGAGAAATGGTATTGTGAAATTCTATATAAATACTAACGTTCGAAATTAAGAAAAGCTGGAAAAATCTGTAGCTTCGGCGAATCGTGTTGATAACATTCATGCAGTGATAATAAAGGCAGATGAGTGACTTTTCCAGAATTACTGAATCATTATGGTCCTTCATATGGTGCGATTTGAGACATTGTTGACGAACTTACTGATAAATTAAAGTTTACTATTAGGTTCCAAAAAATTAACAATAGAACACATGAAATTGCTCCTGGCAATTTCATTTATTATTTTGCAATTTTATGTCGACACATGGAAAAAATATAGTCGAGAATCATTACTGATATTGAAACATGAGTGCTTTGTACACTCTTTAAAATGTGTACTCGTAAAAAAATAAATAAAAAACTTAGAAGTACCTTAGTAACCATTTTTTCTAAGAAAATCAGGAAGGGGATTGGAAGGAGTAATTATTCACATACATTTTTGTAAATTGATATATATTTATTTTATATATCTTAACTATAAAAAGAAAGAAAAATGTCTAGGAAAGTTTCTTGACGCCTTTATCCACTTCCTGAAGAATTAATTATTTTTCTTTGATGCTAAGCACTTACGTTTTGACATTTTCGAGCTTCTAGAAACGAAGTTACCAGTACGGCTGATCAACACTATAAATGAATGGAGACTAGTTCAAGTACACGAGACAACTCCACTGAGGGTGAAAGAGGATATCGAAGATGTTTACAGTGAACTGGACAATGGGAATCAAAGGTTGCACTTCTTGGATGAAAACGCCCAGAATTATATTGCTCTGTGCGAATTAGGCACCTAATAAGAACCATTTCAAAATTTATGACCACTATAAAATGTGTTAAAAAAGCAAAAACTTGAAATGTCCAAAAATACGTTAAAAATAAGGAGAAAAAATATTGAATCGCAAGCGAAAAAGTTCGTTATATAGAAAATGCACTTCGCTATAGAGAGGGTATTTTACGAAGAAATTCGTGAAATATTCTTGGTTCCAGGAAAAAGTTTGCTATATAGAAAAATTTGCAATATAAAGGTTCGACAGTATTTTCGCATCCTTTTTAAGTGACCGCGGTAACCTACTTTTCAGGATCACACATTGTAGTCGGTGTTTTTTTTTTTTTTTTTTTTTTTTTTTTTTTTTGAGTTATGCGTTATGAGTTCCGAGGTCACTAAACATCAACAGTGTAGCGAGACTGTTGTACGTTAAATATGTCGAGGCTCGTCCAAATATTAGCGAAATGGGGAAATTTAAACAATAGGATGCTAGGCCAAGTATGGGTTTTGTGATTTGACCGAGATCGTGAAGCTTGTCATTAATAGCCATCGGGCTGCTTGAGAATACGACGTTAATGATCCATTTCTTAACTTTTGAATGTGTATTTTAACTCTAATACAATCGAAATATATTTTAACAATAGAACTACTATTTTTATAACTTGCCTGTCCTAATATGAACTAGGATCAAGTTTCATAAAGATAAGTTTCTTATATTGTTGTAAGAAATAAAAGTATGTTATCAAAATTATAATACATTTAGATATTTTATTTATTTTCTTAAGTGAGCAAGCAATTAGTATTTTGCACGACGTTTTGAATTTATAATGATCAGTATCATTCTTTAAATATTTTTTTATTTAGTGTGATGTTTATTAATTTTTCACTTTAATATAATTTTTTTTTAAAATATTGCACTTTAAAATAGTAGTAAAATCAGTATTATAGGTTTAGTTGTAATATGTTTTTGTGATTTTTAAATTAAAATTATAAATTTCACAACAAAATTAAAACTAAATATGCAGACAATTTTTCTTAAATCTCGTTCAAAAGAAAAAAAATAGGTTAGATGTTAATATGAAATAGTATACATTTTCGTGGAATGAAAATGAGCAATATGAAACATCTGAATTTCCACATCTGATAGAAAGCTGAAGTTTCACAATTTCCACGAAGAATTTCTAGAATAAATTGCATCATTACTTCTATATAGGATTCCTTATTCTCCCTTGATTTTACACAATTTTTATCATGACAGTCAATTTACAAAGACATTAAAAAAAGTCATTATTTCAGTCTTACAGACACAATAGAATTTCGTCTAATATCATTAAAAATATTTACAGAATAATNGCTTTTTGGATATCATTTCATGGATTTTTACTTATTATGATTTTGCATTGCTCTTTACTTCGAGAAAATTTGAGAAAACGTTTTTAGAACTGAAACGATTCAATTATTGCAATTACATGTAAATATTATAAGTAACTTTTAACACATTATTATAAAGTAACTCCTTATTATTTGAAACCCCACTTATTTTTAAAAAGAATAATAAATAAAAATTCTTAAATATAGTTTTCCAGCTGCAAATGGTTTATGGAGTCTCCTAATTTAAGAATTTTGTTCGCTACAGTTCATGATTTAAATTCTAAGTAATCTTCGTTTGCGTAACAATGTCCTCCCTCTCCTCACAAAGAGAAACTTAGGTGCTTTAAATTTATGAATCTAAAGAATATCCAACAATATAAAAAATAATTTATATGCTTAATGTATTTTTAGAGTAATATAATTATTATTTTAACCCTTTTTATTTATTTTTTTCAAATGGGGCTGCGGATTAGTATTTTTCCATTGTAGAGCTACAACATTCTTCGGGATCTGGCATCACTTTAAGCACTGCACCATATAGATGTATACCAACCATCGCAATTCAATTTTGTCGAACAGTTTCCAGCCGAAAGGGGAACCATATAGCTCTGAAAGTGCGGAATAGTACCAGAAATTTAATTTTTCTTACATCACCCAAGCCAAACAGGCATTCTACGGATCTTTTACATGTCGATTTTTCATACAACATGAACGGGTTGCTTTTCTACATCATGAAAGCTCACCAACTTCGGCGTACAAGGCCAGAGACAAATCGACTACGCCACCCAGCTGACTGTTAACGATAATGATATAATTCTTAACGGTACACAATTTGAAGAAACAAGTAGAATATTGGCGAAGAACCTCATAACTTTGAGTGACAATGATGGCAACTAAAATAGCACCCTACTCTCCAAACGTCCACATCATACCACTGTTAGGATTTTGATTTTCAAAAGATTAAACGTGCATCTGTCTAAAGGGTCTTTGGAATTTTCTTCCTATTTGAAAAAAGTATTAATCTTAAGAAAATTCTGAGAGAGTTGTTAAAATATCCGTTTGTCATTTCGAAACTTATGAGAGTATGTTGATAGAACTTTTAAGCGAATTACTTTCAAACGGCAGATTTTACACAATTTTAATGACAAAGGAACACAATTTTCGTGAAAGAATAAATTTGTATTGATTTTACATCATGGGGCCAAATGGCGTTTTTTTTAATAAATTTTATTTTAAGTCATTAATATTATTTTGTTATTAACATACGCTCTTCTGAAAAAAAAATGAAGCACCAATAAGGAGTTGCCCGTTTGAGAAGAGCAACTCGCAAATTGTAAAACTGGTCACAGAGAAAGAAAATTCATCTTTTTTCGTTTTCGCCGTTGTGATTCCCGAGAGAAGAAATGAATGATGAAATCGCGACGTTTTCGAAGACCTTATAGACAACTGTATGACTTTGAACGTGGTCGCATGACTTTGAACGTGGGATGTGCGTGAAGCTGAATGGTCATACCGTGCAATAGGTTGTCACCTGCAAAATACAGACACAGATGTGCAAAAGTGCTGGCAGGAATAGTCTTTGTGAAGAACTTATCTACAAAATGAACGCTCTAGAAGGCCATAATGCTCAAATGCGAGGCAAGATTGAATGATTGTTCGACAGGTCCTGAACTACTCCAATGGTATCATTTTCTACTATTCAACATACTACAGTCTCTTATTACCTCCTGTGGTACCTTCCACCTTTTCACGGTGATTGGCTGTGGCGGGGCTACGCTCACAGCGACTTTTAAGACGTTTGGAGTGGTGTAGCAGCCAATCATTATGGTTGCCATCGGACTGGCATCTCATAGTGTTCAACGATGAATCTATCTTTACTCTTCAAGCAGAAGACCATCGTCTCCGTCTCTTAAGAGGCCAGGATCAACGGTCTCAATTAGCCTTTGTTTTACAAAGGCATCTAGCCATAACCCTTGGTGTGACGGTACGAAGTGCTACCTCATACGATAGCAGGTCATCTCTACTTATCTTCCGTACATCTTTAACCGCTAAACGTTATGTTGATACCATCCTGTGGCCGGTTGTATTATCCTTCACGGCATGTCATCAGGAGCCCAGTTTCCATCAAGATAATGCCAGGACCCTTACCGATCGCACATCAGTGGACTGCCTTCATGCCGTGAATACTCTTCCTTGATCAACAAGGTCACCAGACCTGTCACCAATCGAACAAGTCTGAAACATGGTAAGGCAACGGAAGATCTGGTGCAACAATTGGTGAATGCCTCTCAGAATGTATAGCAGGATGAAATTGGGAACCTCTATCACTCTTTACCGAGACGTATACAAACATGTATCACCCGCCAGGGGCGGTTCCAGCAACTACTAATTCGAACATTCAAGCTGTAATTGTGAGTTTGGATCTGCTCTATCGCCTTACCATAGGGCCGTACACATATGTAAGATAGATATGTAGATATGTGCCGTACACATACGTAATTTCGTTAAAAACAACCATTCCGTTCATTGTGCTTCGATTTTTTTGCAAAAGAGTGTACATAGGAAAATATTGATATTTGTATTTTTCCTTAAATTGTATGATAATTATGTTCGGAGAGCAATGGAAAAAGACTCATATTTATTATTTTAGTAATAAATTTCTGAATAGAATGAAAAATTCCAGATTTTTTTTTTAATTTTATTTACATAGTTTTATATTCTAGTTTCAGGGAATTAAGAAAAAAACTAAAATTTTACTATGATGGCCTACTTTTTTCCCCTTCTCTTTGCCTGTCTTCTATATTCTTTCCGTACAATATCACAGTATATGTCTAAGAATATTAAGCCCACTGCATTCGTATTGAAGGTTAACATTGAATGTTGGTTCGTGAATAAATAACATAAAATGAAATGTTTGACTTGGTTCTTATTAAGACAAAATAATTAAGTTTCATAATTAGATAAATATTATGTTTGGATTCACAAATATATTTGAAAAGGTAACCAAATAGATAAAACAAGCCTTGTTTAGTTAAAATTTGTTTGTAAGTATTGCTTTTGTATTATCTGCATTAAAATTAAATTAAAATTTTAATTTCTTCGGAGATGCATTTCTTTGATCCTTATTAATGTTTCAATACTTTTTAAATAAAAGATAAAATAAAGTAAAATATGAACAATGATACTTAATGAAGTCTAGTTCTAAATTGTATTGTGCAGCATCAGTCTGATCTTAATAAATAGCTAATAATAATAATACTATCCATAAATACTTAAGCGTGTTGTTAAATAATGCTGGAAAAATAGCATAACTTTTAATGTTGCCAATCGTGTTGAATTTTGATTTTTTAATAATATTACAGACAAAATAGCTGTGGGTAACATCTTGAATGATTTTACAAATGGCTTGATATTAGTAAAAATATTATGCATGCACAAGGAGTAATATTTCGCCGAATCCTTACATTTTCTGCTTAAAACCTCATATGTACTATTTGACATTTTATAAAATTTATAGATGGAAAATAATTTCTTTCTGAATTTCAAGCAGCAATATTCATTGTATTTCATGAGGAAAATCAGCTACATAAAAAAAGTGACAGAATAATGTTATTTGTAATAATGTTACAGTAGAGCATAATAATAGTTATAAGTTATCTTGCTATTATTCCAGTGCCGGTTTATCCATTGGGAGCTTGGGGCATGCGCCCAGCGTCTCGGATAAACTGGACTTACGCAGATTTCCTTATTATAAATTTCTATACGCCAGTGCCAAGGGAACCTGTAGATCTTCCGCGTCCAGGGATCGAATTGAGCTTAAATACATAATTTCAGTTCAAAAGCTATCATAACAGATTTTTAAACGTGTATTTTTAAGATTTAAACAGAAATAAAATTAATTAAAATTTTTACCATTATAGTGAAATATGAATACTACAGGATTTACTCTTTTTAATAATTCCAAATAAGTAATTTCAGAAGCAAAAAATGTCGTTTTAAAAGTTTTAAGCGCTTTAACATTCTCAGAGAAACTCAAATTTTGTTAATGTTTCATTTCTCTCTCTCTCTCTTTTTTTTTTTTTTTTTTGCATTGTTTATGAGATTGCACAAAATGCTTCATGGAAGACAAATAGAGAAATAATGATTTTTTTATTCACAAAAGAATTTTTATTTTAATATTTCGTAAATGAAGAAATTTGTATAAAAAATCTCTTAAGTGTTTAAGAAATTTTAAAAACTTCAAGTTAAGTTTTTACAGGAGGATATGAAAGTATTGCTTTAAAATTAAATATAAAAACTTTATTTTCATATAACTGAATAATTAACACTTAAATATATTGCAAAATAGCTTTAAGTAAATAAAACAAAAATATTACTGTTTCGCCATTTTTCGTCATTAATTTTAGGAAACACATTATTTATATTTCTAAAAAGTAAATAAATTTATTTACTCTGACTAATTTATTATTATTAATCAATAGTTATGTGATTGAAACTAACCACACTCTTATACGAGAATATATTCTTTCATAAAATCAAACATTTATACTGAAATTTCAATAGTCAAGCATTAACTATTTTGAAAAATAAGAAGTTTAATACAAGTATCTAGTGACGTATCAATAAATCTTATTCAATTCTTTGGCGCCAAAAAGTCTAGAATCAAATTATTTTTATGCCCAGCCATGCAGTGATTCCTTATTTTTTATTTAAAATAATTGGATTGCTTTCAATCAAAGGTAACTCCGGGCAACAAAGAAATAATATCCTAAAGGAACTTTTTGAAGCACAATTTCAACATTGCTTCTATCTTGTTTTATATCAAGTCGAAACTTTTACCTTTAAATAAGTCTGATGTTGCTTCGGAAAGAAGAATCCTTTATTCCTGTAATACCTTCTATTTTCAGTTTCTATTCACTTGTCAAGTGCAGCGACAGGAAGCTGAGGAATAAGAAAAGCATCCAAGAGTATCATGGACATCCCGGGGTTTCCGGTCGAAGCCTATTTTTATTCTTTCTTACCTAACTTCCTACGCCCAATTGTTAGTTCGTCCCCTGGACATCACGTGGACGGAACGAAGTTAGGGTTTCTTCCAAGAAGGTTTGTCCTACCTTAGAATTCTCTTATTTAGTGTGATGTACGTGGTTTGGGGAGTGAATGAAGAACGTTTTTCTCTACTACTATAAAGCTTTTCCCCACTTCTTGCTAAAAGTCTCCCATAATGCAATAAACTTCACTTCTTCTGCAAGTTTAGGAAATGTATTGATGCAGAATTTATTATGTAGATATTGAATGAAGTTTTCGAAGTCAATATATCCAATAAAATATTTGATGGAATAATAATCAAAATTAACTTTTAGTAATTAAAATATAGTGATCAATCAGTTTTATGTAAAAATATGATTAAGTTTCCTGTAATGGAACAAAAATAATGTAGTTTTTCTGATGTTTTTCGATTACAGAATGTGGTTACTACTTTTTGAAGACGATAATTAAGAGAATTCAATGTAAATTTTTGTTAACGTTAATGTTAACTATTAATGTTTAACCACTTATAAATGTAGAAGTTACTATTTTAGTAACCAGAGTGGAACTTTGGATCAGTTTGGAACAAGTTTATATGGAATGCTTTTCGCGCCTCTTCACAAATTTCAAATTATTAAGAAAAAAAAAAAAAAAAACACACACAACATTAATGAACCGCATTAACTTTTACATGCATTACGATGCTGTGTGGTAATAGCAATGATTTCGTTAGTGGTGCACATACAGAGTGTAGGCAAACGAATTTATGTGTGTAAAATCAATGAAGTGATTTATGTAGAATTTGTTTTTAATATTGTATATGATGCTGATTTGATAATAAGTGTGTGGATATTTTTAACAATAAATACAGTGTAAAGTAGTGCTTCTCAAACCCAATTTTCAATTATAATTTTCATCGTGTCCCCTTCGTACAATAACAATGTATGGAATGCAATAATAATGTACTTGATGCTAAAGCTACAATACGAATTTAATTATAAACCATTCGAAAAATTATGATACGTGTTAAATTTTGAATATATTTTGTATATGATAAGCATATGAAAGTCACTAGTAATTATTAAACTTTTGTTCTTAACTTAGTATTGATAAATTAATGATAAAATACACTGCTCAGTACTGATATATTTATAAGTATATAATAGCAGTGTAATGTGTCAAATGTAGCTTGCTTTGCTTCATTTCAGTAAATTAATTTCTAAAATTATCTTTTATTTTCGGATTTTTGATATGTTCAAGCCCGACACGTAGGGTTGTCATGCTCCCCTAGGGGGGCGTGCCCCACAGTTTGAGAAGAGTTGGTGTATAGAGGTAGAAAAAATAAGCTTCAAAAATTTAAATTCATTTGCATAGTTTTCTCATATATTATCAAGATTATTTAAGTTATTATATAAGTTTGCTATATATTGTCATCAATCATACTAACTAAAATGGATGGACCAATTACTAAACCTTAATCAAATTTTAATTTTACGCATAAGTAATTCTGTAACTGCATATAAAATATTCAATAATTTTTAGAAAATACGTTACGCATGTGGATATATAAGGCCTAATGATGGTTTATGTAAAAAAGTATAAAAGAAAAGAATCAGGAAATGAAACAAAATATGTATTTTTTTAAAAATAGGTCTTCTGCTTTTGTAGCTTCCAGATATATAATTTTACATTGGAAACATATCATTTATTCTTTATTATGAAATTAATAATACGTCATTACTATTATAAGAATAAAAGGGTTTTTTTTGGTAGTGGTGGTGGCATTTAAGCTGCAATGAATACGCTGATATTTATTTAATTAATGTATTATAGTCAAGTTGTATTTAAACATGAAAGAACTAAACCGATTTTAAACGTTACCAGAATTTAACTAATGGAAATAAAAATAATTTGGGAAAGATATATTGCCAATTAATATAATTAATAATATACCGGAATTCAAGATATACATACATTTAAATTTAAATGTAAATGGCAAAATTAAATTACACAAATTCCTCTGCTTGATTTAATATTGTAGAAGTAGAAAATAAATATTATAACGGAACTGATACTATGCTATTATTACATACTACCATGGTCGGTACTTAATTTTTTGTTTCTTGTCTCTCACTAAAAGTAATTGTAATATTTTAAAGTAAATTATAAACTCCGAAAGATGTATTGGTAAGAAATAATAGAATAGAATATTACAAAATGATTAAAAAATAGCTTATATTCTTTGTTTTGTTAGAAATCCGGTTTTTTTTTATATTTCAGTAGAAAAATATTACTTTATTTTCTTGGTTTCTTCCCTCCATTCGACAGAGGAAAAACACACTTTATGAGCCATTTATTTTTTTAAAAAATTAATGGTGTAAGAAAAGTTTTTCCAGTAAAATAATTTTGATCATGAAGTGATGCATTGGGAAATAGCTTCCAGTGATTCGACGGCAAATGGAGTGGAATATCACCAAATTAGATATAAGATAGTTTCAATAGGTTATTTCACACAAAAACTGTGTCATATAAATTTTCACTTTTAGCTTACATTTTTATAAAGTACTAAACATATGTGATCTTAAAAGTTTTTCAAAGCAAATTAAACAATGAAGGCTATATAAATAGATTACCAATATTCTAATATATAATGTCATATTCAATTTCATTATCTGTTGAAATGCAGAGTGGTGTGCTATATATTTTTAAAAGCTGGATTTTTATATATGTACTATTTGTCTTATCTGCACAGCTTTTAAATAATAATATGTAGAAACTGAAGAAAAAAATCATGAATTTAATAAGCTTTATTTAGTGAGTAATTTATTTTCCGTAGTAGCCTAATGCTCAAAATCATAGCTAATATTTAATGAAATCAAACCTTATTGCTACTTAAGATCCGTCATATAGAGGGCAGACGCTCGTTACATCTTTAGTAGCTCAAGATCATCACGTTGAGGTGAAGGGAAGTTAAGAGAATGGGATGCAAGCTCAGTTATCGTCCTCGTCATTTGATCGTGGCTGAAAAAAACGAGGTCCGTTTCCAGTAGCGCTTTTGTTGCCTTATAGTGCAATGTTAACTAACACTTAGTTACTAAAAAAAAACATTGATTTAAAGGCATGCTGGAAAATGTGTGATTGCGAGTGAGTGAATATTAACGTCGCACTGTTCAGCTACACGAGTGCCTTTGGTGACGGACCTCGTAATTTTGAAACATGGTTAATTACCAACTTTCTTTAAAACAAAGAGAGAAGAGTCTTGCTCATTGTGATTTAATTAAAACTTCTTAAGAGATATTTGTATACATATATTTCTCAACAAATTGAGACAAAACCAATTAATTTGATTTTTTTATCCCCAAGCTCTAAAGCTGCGTTTGGGTTACAGGCGATGGACCTTGTAGTATTGAACCTTGGTCAATTGGTGAGAATGCTATCCCATGGATGACCTCCTGGCATCAACACTGAGCTGACACACCATTTTCCACACTACACCAATAAGGTGGCTATGAGTTCATAAATATAATCACTCGGATGCCGTGGCTACAGGTGAAGACAAGCATTTATTTTTTGAACAATTTCCTTGCTTTTGAATGGAAAATGTTGTTGAAATATTTCTCATTGTGTTTTGAAAATTAGCAGTAGTAAATTTTAGCATTAATTTTTAAATTAAACATTACTTATAAATGTTACGTTAAATATGTGTGCGACTTATCTAAACATAATTAATTCTTTGAAACATTTTTTTTTGAAGAAATGTCCCAGTATTCTTTATAATAATATAATTTTACAAGTTAATAATTTTCATAGTACTATATATAAACAGTTATATAAAAAATAGATATAACTAAATATTGTGCATACAAATATACTAAAAAATAAAAAAAAAGATAAAATTTTTTTAGCAAAACTGATGACAGATATGCAGTAAATTCCTGTTAGAAAAATTAATATTGGAACTAGTTAATACAAATATGTTACAAATAAAACTGAAACAACCTTTATATGTTCAGTAATTTATAAAACTTTTTACAAGATAAAAAGAAAATAAACACTTTAAAAATACCAAAGTCTCATTTTTCAATACGGCACTGACTGCAAAGTATACTCTCCAAAATCGATCATATGGGTAAATTAGAATAAAAAAACACAAGAATTATTTTTACCACAAAAGTATTTAAGAGCTTCTAAGAAAAATATCAATTCTACATTTCGTTCAAGGAAACTTTATTATGTTGAATACCAGAAATTTTGATGTGGGATCATCAGAAAATCTATAAACTCCCTATAAATGTGAGTAGTTTGTTCTATTAACCATGAAAGAGAACAGAAAATGTGAACTGTCTTCCCAAAAAAATGTTCTTATGTAGCTCTGTTGACATCTCTGATAATGGTATACTATTTCGGTAGGATAAAGTGGAAACAAGGGATTTCCAGAATAAGAGCTGAGCATTACTAAATTCCTTAAAATTCATCAATGACTTCCTAATATATTTAATATTGTTATTTTATATTCTTTTTTCAACATACATAGCAATACATATCAATAAATTCCCAAGTATGCTAAACAAGACTTTTATATTTAAACTATTCCTTCTGTTTATAATTTTTCCTCCAATATGACTTCATACACTTTACAAAATATTGGTAATATTGGTTAAACTGTTTGAATTCAATATTTTGCACGAAGACGCAGGTAGTAAAGTATAACTTTCAAATTTTTTTTTGATTGAAGATTAAAATTTACACCTTCTTTTCCTTGTCTATTGCGCAGATCAAGAAAAATTCCAAATCATTTTATTTTTAGCTATTCTTTATTTTTAATTTTTCTTGTTACTTCTAGATCGAGACAATGATAGATATTATCTCAATCTTTCCCAGTTGCTTACAGTAATTTTATAAATACGAATTGATGAAGATTCATTAAAATTGTGCTTATTATTATATTAATATTTTAACAATAGGTAAAACACATAATACATGTTATTTTAAACTATTATATCAACAAAGTGGATATTTCATCCAAAGTAATATTGTGCTTTTAATTAATAAAGACATACTAATTAGCTCGTAAATGTTATTAATTAAAAATACTTTAATGCTCACAGTTCCTATCATACAATCAATAAAATCATTTATATCTCAGCTGTATATATTGTTTATATTTATTATATCAAAAATAATTTAGATAACATGATCACAAATAATTAACTGAAAAAAAATTAGTAATATTAGAAGCCTCTTAACCATATTGATTTCCAAAAGAACGAAAACATTAATACTAGCATCCTGACTACAATGAAGAGTCATAGAGAAACTCTCACCAGAAGATGCGGAAGATGGTGCATCATCCCGAGATGACACAGAAGATTAGTCGTCCTCACGGATCATTAAGTCCCTCGCGTCTTCTGCTGGGAGAGGATTCAATTGACTCGACGTAATGGGGATAAGTCTCATTCCCGATTACGCATCAAGATGTACTTGTGTCCGTTGGGAGTGAAGTTGGAAACGGAGAACGTTTGCTCTGCTAAGTGCAATGCTTCTCAATGAAGGGGGTGATGTTTGTCGTACGTATCGTCTCTGAATTACCACTCTTCAAGCTGATTACGATTATTCTTTCTCAGAATTTCGCTTTCGCTTTGTATGCGGAGAAA
>BMAV01001853.1:79905-115921 GCA_019973955.1 Trichonephila inaurata madagascariensis
GGAAATAATATATTGTAGCATTAAGTTTCATACAGGATGAAGAATTTTCATATAAAAAAGTGCTTAATAGAATTTTAATATATTGTTGCAACTTAGAATAAATAGCATGTTATTTCATAAATTGTGTGAATTACATTATACACGCATGATATATGATAGGAAATATAAGTAAAACGAGTGAATCTTTAATTAAATTACTTTTTTTATGAACATGAAACCAAAATAGTCATAGCATTATTTTACATTTTTTTCTTAAATTCCCATACGACATCATATGAAAAATCTCTTTTTACACAAGCGGGACTTCTTTCCTTTCCCTTTAGTGAAATAAATGTAGTCATTAAGAATTTTTATGTGTTTCTGGAGCTTCATTGCAGTGATATATTACGACGTTTTGCCTCATTATTAAAGGATTATGGTAAACCTTTTTTGCTTGAAGAATTTTTTTTTAGGAGATAAGTATCAAAAATTATTTAATCAAGTTTTCTTATTTTTTAACCATATGGGCACTTCAAAGTCATATATTATTTTTACAAAACCATTGTTCTAAAAGTACACTTCACTAAATCATGATTTTATTATCTTTATGCGATAACTCAGTAAAAACAAAATAAATTTGCTATCTGGAGACTTTTTTTACTAATAGAAGAACAGTATTTATAAGTAAATCTTTTATCTGAAATGACTCACAATCTTTTTATTAATATACCGAACTATATTTGATCATTTTAAACGAGTTTGGTTAAAAATTTGGGAATAATAAAATCTGTAGTGGATTTATTTAATTCTGTCTGAAAAGAATAATCACACACACATACATACACACAGAAATGTCTTAATATTTTTATAACCTATTCTTAAATGTATTTTTTAAATTAGGTTAATCAGATTCCAAATCGGGTATTGTGTATTTTTTTACAACTGACTCACTTAAAAAGCGTGGAAAATGCTTTAAAAAAAATATCTGAGAAGTATTTTTTCAAAAATTACCCTTTTGTTTTTTGATATATAGATGCTGCAACTTAAAAACCTGAAAGATAAAAACATCTCAATAGATTTTGCATTTATTCGTGGATACACGGACGTTCTTGGAAATGAGCGGGTCGATTGGCTTGCAAAGGCTGCAACTAGCGTAAAATTAACATCATCGTTAATATTTTTAAATCATTTTACAAGAAGATTATGAAAGAAAGAATGGTGAAGTCTTGGAACGAAGAATATCTCATTTAAAAAAAAAGGAGCTTAACAAAGAAATTTTTTCCAACCATTAATTAGACTGGCCTGCTCCCTCATTTTTATATTAATTACAAAATAACCCAATTTCTAACTGGTCATGGCAACTTTAAAAGGTACTTGAACACATTTAATTCAGTTCCAACATCTTCTTGTGATTGTGATATTGGTGGCGAGGAAAATGTAGAACATGTGCTCCTTCTGTGTTCCATGTTTGAAAAAGAACGAGATATTCTAAGGCTGGCTTTCACGAGACTTAACATAAATTGGCCTCCGAATCTTCACCAACTTATTTCCACCAGAAGTGCTTTTGAAAAGTTTTATAAACTTATTGTAAATATTTGTAATCTTTAATGACTTTAATTTTTTTTCCTTTCCTTTGTAATATGTGTTTATACTTATTTTTGTAAGCTCAGTGTGATACTGTAACGACTTCACTTGGTGCGAACCTCACCCTTCTATTCACAACAAGTTTCATGACTCAGACCAGATGCTTAAGCGACTAGTGCACGTGGTCGTGGGGTCATTGTTTAATGTTTGACCTCGGGGAAGCGCCGATACCCAGAATGGCAGTCATAATGGTCAAAGGAGAGCCAGAACCCCAATGACAATAGGCGAAGCCTGTCTAAAAAGAATCCTGTCGCCTCGGCCGGTGTCGAGAGAATGGGCTTATAGAACAAAGCTGGTGTGATGGACAAGTGTGTCCAGATGTTGGACAAGAATCATGGCGCCAATAATTTCCAAACGGCCCGGGTGTGTATTTGAGTGTTCCGCAAGTAATAGGACTAGGGAGGCCGAGGGCAGACTTTTGTGGCCTGCTAATGAGAAGGGACAAGGGGCGTTTTGTGGACCCTCCCTGGTGATTAAGAGTTTTTTTTAGGAGACGAGAGAGAGAGCCCTGAAAAAAAGAGACTTGGACGGTGGAGAATAGAGATTGGAGCCGAAAGAGAGGAGAGATTCTGAACGCTGGTGCCGTTGGTGAACCAGAGACCATGAATGCCGGTGGCGTTGGGGGACTGAAATCCATGGTTTAGGGAGATTTGTCTTTTCGGACAAAGGATTGATCTCCCGTGATATAGACAGAATGCACCGGCTTGGCGTATAACTTGGACTTTATTGCTTCATTTATAGTAACCTGGGAAGCAAATAAATAATTCCTTTATTTTAACATTAGGTTGTGACAAATTTTTGGTTTGTTATCTTCTCACGCCGTTACAATACTTTGTGATGCACGGGGATTTTATAATTGTTTTCAGTAAAAAAAAATGACATATGGCTGCTAAGGTCCTGCTTCACCGTTCTGAGCATACATTATAGATGTAATCAAAAATTTTGAAAACCGAATTGTATTGGAATTAGTTTACACGAGTTTAAAATGTCCAACTTAATTGAAAATCCAATTGCTTCCGATATATACCTTGTATTTGAGTTCTTAATCCAGGAGAAAGGTTCTTAATCCGGGTTCTCTTATCCGCGCACTCGATACTAACGTTAATGGTCGTGAGGGGTAATTGAGTTTTCTCCCCCATCTTTTTTTTCAAAAAATTATTTTTATTGTACATGATAAAAATAGTAATTTCAGTGAATAATTTAACTAACGGAAAGTATACTTACCTTTTTTTAAGGACTTTTAAATATTTCGTAAATAATTTGAGAATAAATATGAATCAAACTGAACCAAGACGTTTCAAATATGCGTGACTGTAATAAAGGAAACAAATCACAGATAATTTTCGCTAACATTACATGAATGTTATTTGCAGGCAAAACTGTCATATTTTGCTGAAGTTGTTCACGTTTTATTGTCCTTTGATGAGCGACAAATAGCATGTTGAACTTTTTCTTGCTTGTGTCTTCTTGACAAATCGAAATGTGTCTTATGGTATTCATATGGATTCATATTTTTTTAGTGGAATTATTAAGCATTTGAAAATTTTCAACTCAAAAGTTTCATGTTCTCTCTTACCTTTTTCATCAAACTTACGTCCGCTATCATGATTAATATGCATTATTTCATCAGGTTATTCCCTTGCTTGATCAGTTTTAACTTCCTTCAATAGCAATCACAGATGCCAATTTCTTTTTTTTTATATTCTGCTCATTCACATTTATAAACCTTAATAAGTCATACAACACAGAAAGCAAAACCATTAAATTGCTCCTATGGAGAAAGTGTAGCATGCTCAGAGAAAATATTTTTGAACAAAAGTGGTCACGTGTGGAACTTAATCACTCCGAGTACCTTAAGATTGTAAAATAAAAGTTTGTCACTTCCAAAAAAGTGGGAGATATGTGACAAATACATGTTTGTTCCTATGAAGACTGTCATATAGGAGGATACTGTAAAGGTCATTAGTAACAAATTAACAGTTTTCGTAGAATTAACGATTTCGTGAGCCTGATGTGACTCTAAGCCCCCGCGTGACTACTCACGGGTAGCACACGAGATATTTGAAAATGCCAGAAAATCGCAAGGAAAGTTTTTGTCTGTAGAGAGTACTAGAATCACTGGATTGTAAGAAAACGTAATAGAAAATTTAAAGACGACCACATACAAATGCTCACAGTGTACGTGATTGTACATCAGCAATGATGGCTTGGTGCAGAAAATAAAACGTTTGAAATTTCTTATTTATGTAATAAGTTTCTCGTATTTTAAGAAGAGGGATTAAAATAATCCTTATTAAATTGAAGAACTTTTACATTACAAGATGTACTCCACCTAGTTCCAAAACATTCACTGAGGTTCACTAAATCAAACGTGTAAATTGTGGTTTTACTTTCTTTGTAGAAGGTTATGAGCTTCTAAATCACATTGTTTCTGGCTCGGCAGTGTATCTTGAGTGTATACTTTCGTCTTGAGGGGAAACAATACATGCTAACACATGAATTGAACATCATCCAACGAAGATAACAAAGTCAAAACTGCAGTATTTAAAAAATCAGAGGGCAAAAACTGATTGAGAGGATAGAATTCTGACAAATTTCGATCGATAAAAGCTTTTTAATGTCGATGGAACCAGTGCACCAAAGTAAATTATAATCTAGACTTACATGTAGAAACAAAACTGTAAAAAACTAATCCCGAACATCAAAATGGTACTTATTTAAACAAAATGTCTTGCACGTTTGTTGAATATACGAGAACATTTTCTGCTCTAACAAGGGGGAAAAATGAAAAATTAAAATTAAAAAAAAACTATTAAATGATTGGATAATTCTTATTTAAGGAACACGATTGCAACAACAATTCAGTTAATCAAGATCTTAAATTCCCCAATTTTTTCCTATTACATGTGATCAATAGAAAATGAAAACTACCGAGTTAAGGAATAATTAATACTAAATGTTATAGGATTGAATACAGTTCAGCAACAAACTTAACAAACTATTAGATTTCATTCAAACTCATAGAAGTATATTCTGTTGATAATGCATGTACCATTTTATTTTAGGTAATTAAATCAAAAAACATTAAAGAATGACACATTTACTTTTAATACGATATAAAAATTGCGAATTTTTTCATAACCATAAATGTATTTTTTACAGTTTATGTATCTTTCTATTTCCCCTAAACCATAATTTTTAAATATGCTATTATTTTTATTATATTATTGTTTCCTTGGTTACTTATTCATTTCAGTTTTCATGCTGAAACTTTATGTAACATTTAAAAGGTAATTTCGTTTTTTTTTTTTTTGTTTTTTTTTTTTTTGCAATCACCAAGATTAGATTTCCTTGGATAAGATGCATTGGATTTAAAAATAAAACTAATCTCATTGATACATTTATTATTTTATTATTTTTTTTTATATTTTACCTATTATATTATCCTGCGAAATAATTTCAAAATTCTGTTTCTAATAATAAGTTTGCTTATAAACTTTGAATTATTATTTTTTAAAGAAATTTTTTTCACAGATATTTCTAATAATAATTCAAAAAATTCCTTATAAAGAGAATAAAATAGGCCATTAAAATATTTTCCTCAACTTAAAATTATTGACAATTATTAAACACACACACACACACAAAAACTTTCAAAAACTGGAAGAGCAAAATTTTTAACCTCACTATATTAGCTTAAGCTAATGATAAAATGTAATTAATGTAAAGTAAAAAATGTAAGGTAAACATCTAATGTAAAAAAAAAAAAAATGTTTTCACTAAGAGTTCAATTTTTTTTAAAAAGAAAAAACTGTTTTTCGTGCTTTAAATAAAGAACCATTATTATTTTTTTCTTCCTAAAATCAAATACATCTAATTAGGATTCAGATTATGTGAAAAGAAATTACAGGAGAGAAAAAAAAACTTCACCCCCTACACATACCCTCTTGCCTCCTTTTATATTCTTTACCAATCATTATTTAGTAATAATAATTCACCTTATTTGAAGAACAATGGAAACTCTTTAAAAACATTTTCATATTTTTCTTAGTAGAGGGAAACTTCATGCAAATGACGTTAGTTTGGATGCTAATTACAGCGCAGTTCTGTAAACACAGGGTAGGTCGAGTTTGTGTGACGAGAGTAATTGCTTTAATACCCATTAGCATAAAAGATTTATCTTATGAAAGGAACTGGGCCGACTTAATTGCGCAGTTATTACAACGAAAGAGAGAATTCTCGTTGATGTAGAGAGTTTGAAACGTTTCCGTAATAGTATGCGAAATAAGTATATATTTAGAAGTACAAATTTAATTTCGTTAAAACAGATGACTAGATTAAAAATGAACTATAATTAGAAAGGAGTAAATATTCGATATTCTGCGTTTCTTAAAATAGGTAATTACTTTAAATAAGTTACAAATTACGTTTTATAACGCATAAGATTAAACCTTGAGCGCAGCTTTGTTGCGTTAAATTGCGGGATTTATAACACAATTTAACAGAGGAAGCAATTATTAAATACCTATAGAACACACACTCGCTTTAAGCTAATCGTTAGCAGTCACTTTTCTTAGAAAAGTAAACAATTAAATGTTTAAATATTTCAATAATTTAAAAGAGTATTTTTCAGTAATGCTGCTAGCTTTCTCTTTACTTCTACCAAAAGTGAATCAATATATTATTTTATGTTTTGGTTATGCTTAAAAAGCTCTTGAAAATTATGTAATTTATACTATTATGTAATTCGTAAATATTACTAAAGTTTATTGCTAAACAAATATTTCAAATTGTAATACAGCTTTTGTTAAAGGAAAATTAATGACAGAGAAATTAATTATAGGATTTCAGCATTTTTAAAAATATCAGAAATTCATATTTTTGGTATAAAATATATGCATATTTCCTTAAATTTTGTTAATGTATTTAATGTATGTATTTAAAGTAGGAAAAAATGCTTCAATGTTTTATATAAATTGCTATAAATTACTCTTTTGCTTTAGAAATAATCAACAAAATAGAAATGAAATAATTGATCATCAGAGTGATAAAAAAAATTGCATTCTATTCATATTTTCCTTATGTTCAAGTATTTTTCATTTATTTTAAAATTAATGATATAAGTAAACTTTTTTATAAGAATCCTTTTTTTATAAAAATATATTTTTAATAATGTTATAAATTATGGTAAATTTAACTTCATTAGTTACTTTTTACTTGGTTTCATTTTATATTCTTTTATTACTACAACGATCTGACAAATAATAAGCGTTTTTAGAGAAAATCTTGTTTTTAACAAATACATTAATTATTTAAAATTTTAAAATTAATAAACCTAATATCTTGCCTGATCCTTCATAATATATTTATCCGAAAAGCTTAAACGACGAATTAATTACCTATTAAATAACATAAACTTCATACTTTTCCATACTAGGTAAAGTGTAAATATTTTGAAGATTCCTTCTCAGACTAATTTATCCCAAAAGAATGCTTTAATTCAGTTTAATAAAAGACTTATCTGCGCATATAAACTCTACAGTTCCTCTCTCTCTCTCTTTAACTCTCCATCTCATGCATTAATGCAACTATTTCTGAAACTCTTACAAGAAGTTTTCTCCCTTGTAAAACAATTTACGAAAACTATTTATTTGCTTTCCTTTCTAATATTCTTCAAAGTCTTCATTACCAAGGTGCTTGTATAGAAACATTACTGCCAATCAATATAAACTCTCTAACTCGTCATTGTTTGGGAAAGCCTCTTCAGAGTGAACAAAAGCAAGAATATATTTCCCATAAGCTCACCATCACAGCCTAATCCACCATTAAAATATCGTTCTTCCTTCCCTTTTGCATATTCGATCTTTCACCACGAGCTCAATCACCTGTTAAAAATAGAACAATATTTATATACATATATATGCAAGTTCTCTGTTTGGAAGAGCTAATAGCTAAGGCTTGTTAAATAAGAGTTCGTTACTGGAAATGCTTTCCCCCGAAAAGAAAAATTGCATGCATTAGGGTTAGTTTGCTGATGTTGTTTTCCCTACATTTTTTTCTTTTTTTCATTTTGGAAGGAGTGCTTTTACAATCTCATTATGAAAGTGGAAAACGTGGAAAGGGATGCACAGGTAAGAGCCCGCACAGATTCCTATTTTGGGATGGAGTTGTTTTCTAAATTCGAATTTTAATACCCTTTTTTTCTGTCTCGCAACGTAATTCTCTGGTTCGTTAATGGTTTTGCATAGGTTTCTGAAAACGCAAATTACGGTGTTATTTGTCACGTTAAACTTCATTAAGGCGGAAAAATATTTTTAAGGAAAATTGATGCGAATTTGTAACATCGGGGTCAAAAAGTGAACGTTAAGTAACGTTGTTTGACACGATTAGCTCTAAATTGACATGTTTCGTATGTACAAATGTTAAATAATGCTTTATTTCATAGTTAAGAGGACACAGTACGATTTAATTGACAAAAATCGGTCAAAAAATCAAATTTAATTTTTTAAGCCTAAATTTTTCTTTATATACTTTTCTTTCTATAACCTCACAAAATTTGAAAGCTCTAAACTTAAGAAACGCAGAATTATGATAGCTTTTACGTTCGTTTTTATTCACATCCCTATGGCAAATCAAAACTTTAAACTGCCGTATCTCAGAAAGATTAAATAACTATTTTGTCTTCATTTAAAATGCTTAGGCTTTTTTTTTCTATAGCGCCTAATGCTTTGATTTTTTTTTTACTTATTCCCTATAGTTCCTGTAAAAAAAGTTGGTATGCATTTTTGAATCAAAGCAATACTTATTTTTTAAAAAATAATTGAAGTTAGAATTTACAGATTTTTTAAGGAATTTTCAATAAGGATTCATAAAAAGAAGTATTGCAAGAGTACCAATCACGTTAACGCAAAACCCATACCAACTTTTATTATACATAGTTTGACGTACTTGTAAATCAAATTTCATGCGTGTATGTCAATTTTTGTAGAAGGAGTAGCATTTTAAAATCACTTCAAAAATTTCAAGTTTTTTCCTTAAATAATTACATGGCTAGCTTTTTATGACATTTTGAGCATAAAATATGTTTAACATAGTATGCATACATAGGAGGCAACCAAAAAAATATTAAAAATCCTTAAACTAAAAATTTTTGCGTAAATCGTACCATGTCCCCTTAAAAGCTGTAAAATTGTAGCATAAAAATATATTTTTACTACATAATTAGATATAAAACGTATTTTTAAATATATTACATTTTTCAGTAACAATTAACATTTAATTTAAATAAACGAAAGATGTATGTAAAAGAAGTAAATCATGATATATTTAGAAACTACTGCACATTTATTTTTATTGCATTCGTAAATTCATTAAAAGACATAGTAAAATGTATTTCATGGAAATAAATAATTGATATTTAGTATGTCACCTCGGAGGTTGAGAGGTAGCCTACCCGCTTCTTAAGCCCGAGGTCGTGGGTTCGATCCCGACTCCAGTCAATAGAATTCCTGGATGCGAAGATCGTGGGATGGAATCTCATTTTATTATGTGACATGTAAAAGGTCCCTTGAATATAAACTTGGATCTGGGACTCTTGCTAAAATAAAATCATGGCAAAATGTGGCATTCGACGAGAGTTTGAGTTAAAATTCATTCAAGCGTCAAAATTTGCCTGTGAGAGCCGGATTTAGATGGTGCCACCATGAAGTAGGTTCCATGCCTTGGTATTTGCTCTGTAATTGAAGGCTTAGTTGCTGATATGCAGCACATTAGAAAAAATAAATAATATTTTCTTGGTGTAAATAATTTTATTATTCAAATTTACCGAAAATTGAAACTATAACAGTTAAATCTGTAATAAATGGATGACTTTTAATTTATAAATGAATTTGTACGTATACAGATAATTCTGTGTTTTCAATTTTTTTCTATGATGAAATTAAAAAATCATGTAAATTGATTTACTATTATATATTAAGGTATGTTAATTTTTCTGATTCAACCAAAAATGACAAGAAAAAAAACACACACACACACATAGATAAATTCAAATTAAAAATTTTCGATTTGGAAAACCATGTGTGAACAGTTTGATGATTAACAGAATTATACTTTAAAAGCTTCAATAGAAAAACAGTATAATCATGCAGAAATTATTCAGCTATATTTACTAACGAAAAAAAAATCCCTACCAGTCTCTTTTTAAATAATTATTTAGAGAATATTAACAGTAATAATACATAATACCGCTTTTCTTCATTATGAATAAGACGGAATACTGTTTCTTAATACTTATTTTTTCTAAAAATACTGCATGTAAAAAATAGAAATTATAGCAGTTAATGAGTTTCTAAAGAATTTATTTTTGCTTAAATGATAGTATTTCATAGTATTTTTAATAGTTTAATTTCTTTGCGATCTCTTATTAAGTAATAGGATTAATCATTTTTATTTATGAGGTAGTATCAAAATTTTTCAAAAAAAAAAACTATTTATAGCATATTTTCACATTTATTTTTGGAATTGATGCTTATTTAAAAATATGTTTTTCCCCCCTTATGATCTAAGACCAGATTATTTTTTATAAAAAAGTACTAATAATTTGTTCTTAATAAGGTTAATTAAAAGTTGTGGCTTAAATATTTGTTATTGGTTGATATTTTTAAAAAAAAAAAAAATATTTAGGATATGAAGAAGTTGTATGCTTCGGCTTTAGTGATAAGAGGAGAAAAATCAAATTTTCTGTTTTTCTTATTTTTATTCCTTTGCCTTTATTTACAGATTTTTTTTCTATATTTAAACATTTTTATATAAAGAGCTCAACAGATCTTATGCAGTGTGATTTCCAAGTTATGGATATATATTCATTTTTCTATAAACATAGTGAAATAAAATCATTATTCAATATGGATTTATTTTAAAATAGAATTAAAATATATTTTTAAATAAAAATTTACATTTTATTTTTTTTTTCTAAAATTAAACTGTAAAAACAGCCGTAAGAGAATTCAGGAATTTTTTTTTTTGCAACAGGATTTTCAACAATTATTAACAGTAAAAAAAACAACCGTGAGAATCTGAGAAGTTTAGGGGATGAGATGTGAAGTACCTTATTTTTTATTCATCCAATCGTTGCTAAAATCTGAAAACCTACTAAGTTGTTGCATTGAATTACTCAGAAATTACTTTTACTGAGAAATTTTAAATTCATACGCTTGAATTCCATCAATTCTTGAATTTCATTCATTTTTAAATGTAATAATTTTTTCTAATGGTTTTGCAAAACCCATGGCCACAATGATTTACCAATAAGAGATTAGTTTTTTCAGCCTCATAACACAAAAACTAATGATCAAAAGTTGTCGGAATTTAACATTTACACAAATTAAAAAAGAGGTTTGATGTTGAAAAAAAATCGATTTTATAACTGAATATAGAACCAATATTGTTCAGTTGCGACGATAATTCATGAATTATTAAAGGTTTCTCATTTTCCGACAAATGTTTATAAGAATATTTCGTTGATACTTACTAATATTAAATATAATTATATTTTTTAAGACATTTAAAATAACTTAATTACTGTCTACTTAATTAATTTTGTTCAATTTTTAAAGAGATAAAATGCTAATAATTTATTTATGTAAAACAAGTTGCAAAAACTGAAGTTGTATTATTTTTAAATAAATAAAAGGTCTCAATCTTTTATGGTTCATATAAGAGTCTTACGAAATGTTAATGTTAATTTAGTCGTTACTTGTGTCTTCAAGTTGTCGATCTCAGTCTGAATAAAGGCATATCAATACTATTTGTTTTATAAAGTATTTTGATTTCAATCAATATTAATATGTATTATAATTTCTTTTTTAGTTTACTTCTAATCTCTAAATTGGTTTGGTTTACTTGCTATGCATAATTTTAAACTTTATTTAATTTAATATAATTTTTACAACTTGAGATATTTTAATGCATATTTTGTGTGTGTTTGGATCCGAGTTTTAGTAAAAAACCCTTATTTGTCACGAATATAGATAAGTACTATCGGCATATTGGATAAAAGCTCAATACAAAAAAACAAGCTCTTGTAATAATTAAGCTAAACCACTATTCATTGTTTCACATACATTTTGTCGCATGACGTAAAGGGTTATTTTTTCAAATTTTTGTTATATTTGTATTTATTCGTTTGTACATTGCAGCATAATTATGATTCCACATTGAATGAGTTATCACAAAAATGTATTCTTTCAAAAATCCATTATAAAGTATTTAGAAGATTATTAAGGGGAGAACCATCATTAAAAATATTATTTAAAATTTTTACATATGCCTTGGGGCATTTGTTTAGATGTGTTTCCTCATTAAAATTTTAATACAACTAAATAAAAAGATAGTTAGTTTTATTTAAAATTCCAACTTTTCGAAGAACAGGCACTCCAGCTAGCATTAAATAATCTTAAATCCTTTATTATGTGTGAACACAAATTATATATTAAAATCTTTACATTCCCTTATTTTGAGCATCGCGCATATTTATTATCTATCTTAACTGCAAACAAAAATATTTTACATATTGATGTATAATTAATTAGTGTGCTCATTGTTATAAAATATTCCTTTATAACATACTATTCATAATTTTTGTTTAGTTATTTTTGAGACTTTTAACAACAAAAATGATGATATTATATATTATATTTTGTATGAAATCTCTAATAGAGAGAGAGAGATAGAGGAGAAAAACAAATAAGATATACTTATTAAATAAATTTTTAAGGTCTTGTATTTTATAAGGCGCTTTTTACAAAGTTGTTAAGCTATAATTATAAAGGTAAAGAGAAATATAAGAGAAGAAAAAGGAGTGCTGTATAAAAACACCAAATGTTTGAGAAAAATTATAATCTTATTATTAATTATAATGCTTGATAAAAAAAACTTATGCAATATTTTTGCTTTGATAAATCTCTTTTTGCATTATCATTTTTCCAATTGGGTTAGTTAAAAAATTTGAAAAACATAAATACAGAGAAGTTTTTTTTTTAATATAATAGTTCAATATAATGATATACATAAGTAAATTACAAATAATATATGCATTTAAATATAGAAAGAAAGCAGAAAAATATATTATGAATGTTAAAAAGGTTTTTTAGTTTCACATAACAATTCATATTTATATTTCATTCTTATTTTTATGGCCCAGAGATTCATATGTATATATAAATCTCTAGGCCATAACAGTATAAATTGTATGTTCATGAAACCATTGCGTTCTTCATTCAGATTTTAAATAAAAAAAATTATAATAATATATTTTGAAAATATTAGATATTTGTCTTACTAATAGAAGAAAAAAAAATTACTTAAAACTGATTAAAATCTAATAATATCCTGAAATCCTTCAGATTATATCACTGTTGATCACATGTGTTTTTATTAGTTAAAAATATTCTTTGGGGTACGCAAATTGGTATCAGTAAAATTTTAGTTAGTTTTTTGTTAAAAAATATTGCTTTAATAAAAACAGTCATTTTTTTTTCCTTTTTAACTAGATACAAATTTGTTAAATATTCTTCTGCATGCTAATGTAAGGCATAACACTACAAATTTTATATTTATAAACAAAATAAATAAGAAATAATTCTTCACGTATTTCTATTTAAAGCAAATTATAAATTAATGGTAATGAAATGAAATAAACTCGTTAAGACAAAATAGGGATATCAATTCTAATTAACATGCAATTGTTAATTATTTTTATGCAGACACTCTTTAGTTTTACTTGGAATATTTCAAACATGGTTTTAAAAATGTATGATCAATATAAATTATCAAAATTGTGCTTTTTACGAACATAAGGAACTAAGATAAATGTTTCTTTGAGTGAGTTCAGCGTAGTTAACACTTGTAGAAGAAATATTTTAGGAAAAATTTCGAATGTTGTAATTTATCAGGAAGGCATTAAATTTTATCTGTGATGAAGCAAATTATATTTTCCCTTAACATTAAAAATATATTTAAATTAACATAAATGCCTTGTAATATCTTTCCTAAGAATTGTTTATTATATTATACAAGTATTACATTATGATTTAATTTTCTATATTTCATCAATAGATATAGTTTTATTAATCGAAAATGGTATTTAAAAGAGAAGGGTTCCTCAAAGACTTTTCTAAGCCTTAACATGCAGGAAATATACTAAGCTTCATTTCTTATTACTTGTTTAAGTTTGGTAAAGCCGTATTTTTATCTTTTAAGTAGTAAAAAACAAAACTAACTACGAATGTAATGTATCCTTTATTGCTTGTAATTTATTGCCTAGGCTCTACTTTAAACTTTCATTAGTTGCCTTAAACTTTAAAGAAGGGTTTTTTCTGTTACGGTTACTTAAGCTATGGTCAAGTATATAAATTCAATAAAAAATTAATTCTAAATGATCTTATCTGAAGTTTTGACCCACAAAAAATATACAGCGTATAGTTATTTTCTAATTTCATGATGGCAACACACGAGTATACATTTTATCTGGAAGCAAAAAAAAAAAAAATCGTATCAATCTGATAATATTTTGATTCCGAGTCATGCGTTAACCCGATTTCAGGTCGCGTAAGTCAGAGTTATAAAGCGATCACTCTTCCCAAACGTTATCTCCTGAACGAAGCAATCCATCCAAAGAGTTTCTTCTCCAGAATCTTATGTTCACTCGATAAAGATTGAAGCTAAAAACGCGATCTGTCTTTTTATCAGGTGAAAGTAACGCAGATGCCGTACAGTAGCATGAAATCCTTGGACGCATTCCGCCGTAAAATATTTCTTCCTACCAGCTTTCCAATTTATTCTGGGATCGAGGTTTTGTTAGTATTTTTCCCCTTTCACCTCAGAGACTCTTTCCACTTTCTTACCATGGGAACTAGCAAGTGGTGGAGCTTTTATGGGATATAAATTCTTCGCCTTGTTTTGAGAAGCGTGTAGTTTATTTTGTTTTAGTCGCGTTAGATGTTTTTATTCATTTATTTCGAAACATTCGTTAAACTTCTGAAACGTAAGGAGGTGGGTAGTTAGGCGCAAATAAATTACTTTTTGGAATGAGTTGTAGATAAGTTTTAAACAAGGAATGAAGCTGTTTGCGTCCGAAAAATATGGACGTGGTTAATTTGTTTTCGAAAATTTGCTTGGAATTAATGAAAAATTTGATTACATGGGGCTTAATTATGCTGTTTTATTTTTATATTTATAAATTTAATATTTGTGGATAAAATAAAAGTAATTAAGAAAGCTTGATTTTTCTTTAATAATTAACTAAAGGTGCCTTCAAAAAAATTTGAGTTTTGTTTCATTATATTCGCCTTTCTGTTATAATAAATATTTGTTAAAATGTTTATTAATACTGAAAGTGTACTTAAATATATTATATATATATATATCACGTCATTATATCATTTATTGTTTCCAAATGCAAAATAAATAGCATGTTATTTTTTTAAAAAAACACTCTAATCATATATGTAACCGGGTACTGGTACACAGTTTCTTACAATTTGTCAGTTAATCATTTTATTTAAAACCTAATAACGTGTCTTTAAAATTTTAAAGGAAAACTCATTTCGTTATGGAATAAACCCGCATTTAAAGGTTTCAATTTTTCAACAAGAAGTACATTTTTTTTGTTTAATATCGTCAATTTTTAGATTATATCCAAATACTGATCAATCACAAAAAATAATTAAAAGCTAAGCAAAAAATAATAAGTAAATAAAGGCAGCTCTGCTATTATTTCCATTGTCGAATTTTGAAAATTAATTTTTTCTTCTGAAATAATTAAATGTGTTTTAAGAAATTAGCAGATATATTTTACTCGCGTATTATTATTGTTTTTACTTCTTTAATTGCAAAATAATAGAACGGTTGATATTTTGAATCATGGTATTAAAAAAACTAAAACTTATTCCATACTATTTTTTTTATGAATTTTATACAAACATCTATGAAAATTGTACTTCTGAAGACTAAGTTCTTGTAAGAACTGAAATTATTTTAGAATTTCTATACATATATTTGTTTACTGAATCAAAATATTGTATATATTACAATATTATATTATTTTTCTTAAAACCTAACCTTTTTTCTCTAATATTTGAGTTCATATTTATTACCTCGGTACAATATGCCTAACCCTTCATTACCCTTACACTCTTATTGTTTTTCCTTAATATATTGAATTTTTTTTATTTCATATGTCCATCATATATATATATATATATATTTAAATATATATAATTCAATCACAACACAGGAATCAATATATAAAAAAAAAATCAAAACTAAATGAATCCTATAACATAAAAATCCCATTTCCGAATAACAATGGCGAATATAGAGACAAAATTCCAACGTTTTCAAACAAAATTAAAAAAATTTTATAAAATAAAAATATATAAAATATTCAAGTGCAACCTCGGACTTAAGACCGATAAGTGGGGTTAACTAGTTTGATGGCGCCAACCTTCCCTCTATTGCAACTTGGTAAATTAATCTTAAAATATCCAATTCTCAAAAATTTAAAAATTAAGAAGTTAAAAATTTAAAAGTTAAAAATTTAAAGGTCAAAAATTAAATAGTTAAAATTAAACCATTAAACTTGAAAAATTAAACTATTCGCCATCGCATTCTGAAAGATATTATATTAAAATATTAAAATTCTAAAACAAATATTAAAATTCTAAAACACAAATAATTGCATAATGTAAGTGAACTCTCAAACACCAAAGATGACGCACTCATCCTTAGGTAGAAAAATGTCTAAAATCCGAAAGTTCAAATTAAAAACCAATTATTTTCACAAATGAATAGCGTAAATCATTAAAAACTCACCAAAAAGCATTCTATCAATAATTCAATTCACAAACTCTGAACGATTTTTCTCTCATATTTAATACAACAATTACCTCTCCTATATTTTGCTCACAACACCCACTAATGCCATGTCAATCCAAATGAATATATATATAAGTGTGGAATTCAAAAATTAGAAACACTTTATATTTATATAGAATCCTTTATTAGTATGGTGTAGGTCCCTCTTTGACATGTAATACAGCTTCGAGTCGCTTAGGATTCGATTCATTCAAGTGTTGAGTAGTGTTTACAGGAATATTATACTACTATTAATACATATATTGCGGAAGTTCTGGGACAGATGCTGGTGGAGGATATCGATTCCATGTTGAACTCTCTTGAGCAGACCATAATGGTTCAAGGACTGTTCGGGGCCGGGTAGATGTTTAACTTCATCCACGTGTCCATTAAACCATGATTGAATAAGTTCTGCTGCGTGGATAGGTACATTGTCATCCTGTAAAATTCAATCTCCTGCAGGAACCAAAGTTTATATCACAAGATGAATCTGCTGATCAGCTATAAAATATTTCTATATTTCACCCCAGTAATCCTTTCTTTCGTGGTTAGGATTGACCAAGCAAAAGACAAAGACACGCGGCTTATATCATGACAATTTAAACTCCATGTTTGGCAGTCGAAAGGATCACGATCATAGTCTTGTGCAGGTGTCCTCCAAACTTGCACCCATCCTGTTGAAGGGAAAAGTGTAAAAGACGACTCGTCAGACCATAGTACTTTCTTCGACTTATCAATTGACCAGGTTTTTTGAGTCTGACACCACTGTGGACGACGTTTGACATTAAAATCTGTGTCGAGTGTCTTAGAATCTGCTGTTCTGCAGTAAATGTTATATTCATGAAGAAGCCCCCTAACTGCAATCATTGACATTGGAGAATCCATGAGCTGATTGAGCTCTACGGTCATTTTTTCTGCAGTGGATCGCTTTTTAGACATTACAAACATTAGAAACCACTTCATTACCCGTCGGTCTCTTTCAGCCTTCTGTTATCCTTTGCTGAGCTTATCTTACGGCGCTGTGGGAATTCTGTCATGAGTTTAGACATCATACCTCTAGAAAAGTATAAACGTTGAGATAATTTGATCACACATACTCCAGCTAGACGGTTACTTCTAATTTGACCTCTTTGAAAATCTGAAAGATCCGAAATTCTACGGTTTGGGAAAAAAATCTAAGACTTAACAGAACTTAAATAAAGCCATCATCTTCTTTCAAACTATATACATTTATATTTATAAGGGCTCTCTTATTCGATGTTGCTTCCATTATTTTGTTAACTACCTTTATATAAAGGGCTGTTTAGCCATTAAAGTTTTTGGACCACCTATTTTAATAAAGCTACCCTCAGTCAGTAGAGCAGTGTTTATAATACTGTACATATTCCAGTGTTTTTTATTTCCAAAGTTTTAAATATATATTTTGATTTCTAGTATGTACTCAAATTATTTCTGTCTCTCTCAAGAAGAGTATTTTAAAAACTATATATATATATATATTATAAGATTTGATCATACAATCATTTTTTTTTCAATATTTTCAAAAATCAATCAATTTATAAAAAAAATATAGAATTCTTCACTTTACCATTACCAGTTCTAACAAAGTATTTACAAGGCATATCTTTCCTTAACTGAACGTAGCATGTGTATGTCAATGTTCAATACTGTAAAAAAATGATTGATTTACTTTAGCTTAAATGATATCTTTTATAATTTCTAATTCCTCAGTACAAATCAGGAATAAATATTATAAGATCAACAAATCAATGATACATCCAGGGAGGTGATCAGTTGAGCAAAGTATAAGAGTATCTAACGTGGCCAAAATGAGATTTTATTTTATTGCTACTATCAACGGTAACTCTCATTCCCAATAGGGATTAGCTATCCCTTTAGCCAAGGAATCTTTATTTGGAGCAATATTTGGATTAATGACGAACTATTTCCCTAGAGGATGCGAAGGTCTACGTTACGATCAAAATAGTTCTTTTTTCCAGACTGTAACACACAACAAAGCGATAACTGAGGGACATGATTCTGATCACTGATTACGGCTCTAGAAACACTTAATCACATTTTATGTCAGACAGCTTTGTTTGCTGCAACTAGACATTGAATAGAAACTTTGTCGTAACTCTGAAATTTACTTCATATCTGTTCTGTATAAAATAATTAATCTAAACATTATGGTGTTAATATTTGCTTATCACATTCCTTGGAATAATTTGATCCAACTTTACATATTGTGGTGATTGTAAACTAAACAGAACTAATTTTAGCAAGCATTTGTTTTTAATTTAAACATTATTAAAAATGTTCTCTCCAAAAGTAATGACTTATATCAATGTATGGGATTACAATACGTAATTATTTGAAATGCAATATGTGTATATAATTAAAAAGATAGGAAAAGTATATAATAATTATTTAATTACATTTTAACATTTAGCATCCACTTAACTTAATCATAGATGTCACTATTACTATTAACTTTCTTGAAATTTATCCAGATATTTTATAACTCGTTAACTTAAATTTTTACACTTTCTCTTTTTTAAAAAGAAAAAAAAAATAGTAGTTTATATATATATTTTTTTTGTGTATTGCGTGAAAATTTCAGTATTGAAAAGAATTTCGTGTTAATCCGTCATTATTTGCTTTTTAGATTTAATTGTATTTGAAGTTATTTTAACAACAGTTGTTCGAGTGTAACTGAATGAAACGCTGTAGTTTAATTTTTGAGGATATTTTAGTGCTAAGAATCTATGAGTTCATATTTGTTTGATATTGTAATGGTAAATTCTAATGTTATTATGAGTCTTTTAGGTGGAATTAGAGCATTAAACTTAAAATATTTCAATATTTTATGCATGTATACGTTGATGCTGGAAATGATAATGATTGAAAACAATTTTCTAGGTATTTTATTTTTTTTTGTTTTGATTTACCAATTTAATTAATTAGTTCTAACGTATTGAATTTCTCAATGTTGAATATTTCATTTATCTATATCCCTTAATTCTCCATGTATTAATGACACACACACACACACACAAAAAAAAAAAAACTGCACGGAAAAAATTGCAGTAAATCATAATATGTAAATAGTAGTAGATAAATGGTTAATAGACCATAAAATATTTAAAATAAGAACGTAATAGAGTTTTGGCAAGATTTACTGAGGTCATTATATGCATAAAAACGTAGCTCGATTGTGTTTTTTAAAAAATATGTTTTTAATTGAGATAAAGAAATTAATTGAATGAATTTAAAAATAAAGTAAAATAATTGTTATAACTAAACACAACAACTGAATTTCAGGTTGATTGGAATAATTACGTATAATTTGCTTACGTAATTAAAATGGTAATTTGAGTATTTTTGATCTGGATGATCAAATAAACATTCTTATAATTAAACAATGTATTGAAGCAATCAAAATCCTTTTAAAAATAACTGACATTTTTCAGTTTTTCAGGAAGTTTGGTAAAATAAACTTGAAATTTACTGAGCAAATTACTCTTTAATTAAATTTTACAATTGTAAATGCATTGAAAAATTGTAATTTCCTTTATGTGTATTTGAGATATTATACCATATAAAAAAAGTCAATAATCGCTTACATATGAAATAAAAACATCATTTCCCTGCCCGTACTTTTTTTTTAAGTAAAAACAAGATAACTAGATAATTGTTTTTTTTTTTAAATCCAACTTGCCAAACTATTCGTATGATGTAAGATCCTTATGCTTTATATCTTAATTTTTTTTTACTTCAGAAATTCTTTTTATTACCTATTTGAAACATTGTTTTTCAATTTGCTTCAATGATTTAAATCTAGATAAATTATTTCATCATTATGTATCACTACTTTAGAAATACGTTAAAATAAAAAGAAATAAATATGATCATAAAATACATTAATAGTTTTTGCGATTTATTATTACTTTTACATTCTTTTTTTTTATTTTACTTTTTTGTTTTACTAATTAACTCGCAAGATATATACTTTTTCAATCGAGGTTTTTTAATTATATTATGTCTTTAAAAAACTGAATTCATTTGCACTTTCTGAATCCACTATGAATTATAAAAAACGATCAAAACTATTGAGTATCTTTAGAGAAATGCTCATTCGAAATGTTGTTCTCTTATTTTATCACGCGTAATTTTAATTTATTTCTGAAACAAAAAAAAGGCAATTTTTTGATGTGCTTAAAAACGATAATTAATTAATAGATCCAAACACATCTTGAAAATTCTTTTCTAATTTAAAGAATTAATACTTTTTTTAATAATATTTTTCCATCATGCATGTACAGTTTTAAATAATTTAAAATAAGGTAATCAAAAAACGCTGAAGAATATTTTTATGCAAATGAGAATTTTTATTCAGGTAGTGCAATATAAGACATCTGAGTATTATTACTTATCAAATAATATTTTTATACTTACTGTTATACTCAAATGCATTAATAAATTTTCATTTACGTTACTTGTAAAAAATAAATAAACTTAACACAAAGCAGGGACATATAATTTATCTCTTCCAAAATATAGTGTACATATTTATCGCAATTTGTAAGTAGATTTGTTTCTTTTTTATTTAGTTTTTTTTGAGTGTATCCTTTTTAAAATTTCTGACTAATTGTTTATTAAAGTTGCTATTTCACTCATCATGAAATTTAATGATGTTGGATTTCATTATTTTGAAAAATAATCAAATGAAGAGGATGACGATGGAGTTGACCCCTCAATCTCGAATTTTGTACATGTTCTCAACACAGTGCTTCTCAAACTTTCTATATTCGTGACCCAAATTTCAATCAGAAAATTCATAGCGCCCCCCTTCCCCTTTCAATAACAATGTATTGAATGTATAATACTTTGACGCTAAAATTTTTTTTACACAATACGACTCTAATTTTAAATCGTATCAAGATAAGTATTAAATTTTGTGTAAAAGCCCATTGAAAAATCACAAGTAATTATTAAATTTGTTCTTAACTTAGTATTGATACTTAGTATCAAATATATTGTGCCATACTGATACATTTATATGCATACTATATCAGAGTAACTGTGTATTTTGTATTATGTCAGAATACATTTTGTTTAATTAAATTTTAGTAAATTGATAATTTTTTAAATAATCTTTCATTTTTTTATTTTCCGATACGCTCATGCCCCCTAGAGGGGCGTGCCCCACAGTTTGAGAAACACTGTCTCAACATGAGAAATTTGAGCTTCATGAAATTCAGCGTGCATTTTACGAAACGTGCACGATACGGTCTATTTTAGTTCAAAGTTTTATTCGAACATTAAAACCTTTGAATATGATCAAAATACCTTGAAATGTGATACGTGCTTATTAAAATATACTAAGTTTATAATTATGTTAACTACAGTTTCATATAATTAAAAACATTTTGAAATATATTAGTTATAGAATTTTAGATGTATAAATTTTTATACTCAGGAAACAGATAAAAACATAAAAATACATTTTGTTTCACTCAATGAAGCACATGTATAAGTTAAAGGATTTAAATCTTTAGAAACACATTAAACCATGTTTAAGCTCCTGTTGTGTAATTATTTCTTGAATAAATGTAGCTTTTTTATTATTCTTGGCCAAACAACAACTTTTCAGAGTGTGATACATATGAAAAAAATTTATTTTTTCTCTTTAATTTTTTTTCTTCAAAATTCTGGTTTATAAATAGAAAAAAAAAATCGGAATTAACCATTTTAAAAATTTTGCTGGAGGTCTAATAATGCTACAGAAACTCTTAAGAATATGCGACATTTTTCTTTCAACTAAATATAAGAAAAAGTGTATGTGTTTAACGTATAAAACATTTTGAAAGAATTATATAAAACGCGTTTGTTAAGGGTTTTGAGGCTCACCATTTCTTTAAATTTTACAATTCGTTTTAATGTATATGAACTTTCGGTGAGTCAATATTTCTATTCTGAATTTGATAATTCTAAATCCTACACAGTTGAAGTGAACTTCAGTTTTTAAGATGAAACCACAGAAAGTAATTTTATAGTTTAAGCAGTTTTTAATTGAGATTGACTGGCTTAGAATTAGGATATTATTTATTTATATATTTATTTTTTCGAGCTTAATTTACAGCCCTTATATAAATTAGATTGGTTTTGTTCAGTTTTTTGACTCTTTACATATTTAGGTTTCATTTTACTTTATCTCTTGAGTAAAATGCCCCAGAAATTTCCTAGCTGTATCACATATGAACAATTCTACTTCTTCCTTTAGCTTGTTTACTTGAACTTTGGAGTTGTAATAATTTTACAAAATAGATTATACACAGACCTTATTATCTACAAACATAAATATAAGAATGAAGCATTTTTCTAACACATATGCAAAAATTTTGCGTAGACGTTATATTACGGTACTTAGTTTTTTTCAGGTTATAAATATAAACTTTTCAAAAACTGCTTTCTATAAAAATTCTTAAAGTTTTACAATGCCTTAAAAGAACTATCAAACTGAAAATTGAGAACTACTTATTACAAGTTTATGTTAAAAGAATTAAACATGAATACGTGAATTAAACCAGATACATTTACAAAGAAATTAAAAGCCGTTGATCTGTTCTGTTTATATTTTCTGGAGTTAAAAGATTTAAATGATGGAATAACTAAGCAATTACTGAATCTGAGTTTCATAGAATTAGTATATATATATTGTATAGGAACATCTGACTTTGAACTTTGTATACAACTCTTTGACTGTTTCCTGTCCATGTGTTTAAAGCTGATAGATATATCATGTTATTCTTCTGTTGAATTCAGTTTTTGTATAAAAATATACACAGTTGCATTAAATTTTTTTTAAATATATTTTTAAGTGTATCAGTAAATATTTCTTACAGTAGAATAAAATCTTATTTAAAATGGTAATATATATATTCATTTTGAGCAAATAGCAACTTTGTTAAACAAAATCATATAAATAATTTTACATAATATTTTAAAAAATTAAATTCACATTAAAAAATTTTCTAAAATAAGTTAATATCTGTTCTTAAAATTTTTAGACATATTTTATCAACATAAAATTAATTTTACAGTATTTTGAAATAAATAAATCAATAACAAATAAAAAATTCCAGCCTTTAAAATTCAAAATTCCTAATCGAATTATCAAATTTGCGATCAAAGTGCTTAAATTTTCTTCTTAAGGACTTAATAAAACTTTATTCTAAGGGATTGGAATTCTCTTAGAATAAATCTCTCAATTTGATTTTCAAATTTCAGATGAAATCTAACTTCCAATGAATTCTTTCAGCTGACTCTCATGCAACTAACTTTTTTCCCGATACACAATGTTCACGCAGCGTAACATAATACCATGTCCAAGAATATAAAAGTCTCTCGTCCATAAAATTAGAGGAAAATTTAATTTAAAAAAATTAACCATCAGATCAAGTCCTGCGAAACTAACTTGCCTTTAAAAAATGCCAAGCTTAAAGTACGCATATTTTCTTTGAAACTGCAGTCAACAAAAGAGCAAAACTTGAAAATCCTTGGGAGAAACAAAAAAAATTAACCCCCTTAAACAATTCTGTGCGCCCCACATTTTCCTGCACAGTACATTTTGTAGAAGGGCGGGTAGCCAAGCGCAGCCCCTACAAGGCCAAAGTATCTCTTCCTGATGGAGGACATAAAATAAGGCCGAGAACACTCTTAGCAGAGGATAGTGTCGTAAATTGGAGAGGGTTTTACTTTCAAGAGGGCTCAAGGAGTACTGTAAAAATAAAGATGAATAATATATGCAGGAAGTAAAATGCAATATTTTGTCTTTGATAACGTTTCTAGTTACGCAAAGCTACCCAAACACAAAGAGCGAAATGACTTAACTGTATGAGCAGCAAGAATTTAAGTTCGTTATTTATTTATATGAGATTTTTTTATTTCAGTCCTTTCAACTCATCCTAGCTAGTAGTGCTTTTTCATTTATTTATTTTTCACTTCATTTTAGGATTTTTAACTTGGTATGTTACTTAAATATGTAATTGTAAGAAAGAGAAATTGAAAAAGAAAAGGTTTGTTAAATTATATTTTAGAGTTTTTGTACGAAAGTGTGTGAATTGTATATACAGTAAGACCCCGCTTAACGCGGGGTATATGTTCCATCAAAGTAGAGCGTAATCTAAAACAGCGTTAAACGAGGTTATCTCATCATGTAAATAATGGGGTTAGAGGAAAATGGGTAGAAAATTGGCTAGGTATTTTACCATTAAATTTATTAATTATGTGTTTCATAACAATAAAACAAAAATGTATTTCTTACAAATATAGAAACATAATAAATGAACAAACATTTAAAAATAAATAAAATTCTAAGTCAGTATGTTTACATTTCAGATCATACAGCATCTTCTTTATTTCCAATTTTCGGCCTTTTTATCAAGAAGGCATCTAATGTAATTTGCGTTTTCCTTTTGCGCTCTGTGAAAAATAGTTGGTAAGTGGATAAGGAATCCATAACGTCACGTCTTGCCTTTGAACTCCTGTCAAAATTTGCTCCTGCTTTTTCTTGCTGATTTACTTTCGTTTTATTTATTATCACCCATGATAAAAATTAAAAATCATAATATTTGTCTCTATAGCAATCGTTATATTACATAAATGTATACTTACAACAACGTTAACAAATGTTTGAAACAATAAAAATACGTTCGTATAAGACCGCTAAAAAAAAAAAAAAAACTCAGATAAACTGCTTCGGATATCTGGAAGCCTACCGCTGTGTGATATTTCGTGGAATCTCCCAATTCAAATAAAAGAGCGTTAAACCGAAGCAGTGCTAAGCGAAACAGCGTTAAGTGGAATCTTACTGTACTAAACGAAAATAATTCAGAAATCATGCTCAGATATAATAAGCAACTTGGGGAACACTATAATTATAAGGATCTATTGCTTGTCAAAACAAATGCTCCATTATACAAAAATATTTATTATTATATATATTTAAGGTGATTTCATGAACGTTTTCCATTTTAATATGAAAAACGGTTAATTTCGATGTAAATTTATCAAAGTATTAACTTTTGAACTTATGAAATTTCTTTTCTTTGAACTTCAATTTTTTTCCTATATTTATTTACTTATTTATTTATTTTTTTATAAAATAAAAAAAATATTTATTGATTTTATTAATCCCATAGAATCATTGGCAATTAATTTAAAGGATTATGGAAATAATAAATTAATTTGCTAAAATTAAAAGAAAATTTATTTTCAAAAGTTAAGGAAATATGGAAAACACAAAATTGCACCAAAGATACAGACACATTATAACGGTTATGTTGTAATAATGTTCACCTTTATCTTAGCATTCAAAAGTGAGCTTCTTTTCTTTTTTTAGAAAGAAAAAAGAAGATATGTGTATAGGCTCCGACGTAAGACTAGAGTTCATTCCTTAAGTATGGTTGTCTTTGATTACATAGTAGGCAAAAGGTAAATAAACGCATCTGATATAGTACATGCATTTTCTTTATTCTATTCACATTTTTCATATTGATTCGGTAAAATAATATATATATAAAATAATATATATCAATTATGTTACATAAATATAAGTTACTGAGAGTACATAAATCCATTGTTAAGAAGGTAGATTTAATTCAGTATTAATATCACTTTGAGTATTAATTAGATTAATACTCTCGCCATTATTAATCACTTTGACAAGATGATTGTGGTAACTAAAGTTTATATGTGAACGTCGGTATATTTATGAATCGTGAAGACATCACATCAATGGTTGTACTATACCTAGGCGCCTCGAGGCTCTAGTATGATCAAAATCCAAATTAAGCTCTTATTTTAAAAATTGTACTAATCTCAATCTCTTTCGTCTTTATCGAAATAAATATTGAAATCGCCGCCAGGTATAAGTGGAAGTACATGATACTGTTTCCTTAGTAGTTTAGAACCACCTTCTGTATATGCTAAGGTTCACATTCATTATTTTATACATATACATTACAATAAATGCTCTTAGAATTTAAAGTAACAAAATGAATTTCAAATCTTCATTATTTACATTCACAATGTAAGAAAAACATTTAGAATCATAAAAACGCTTCAACATTTGATTCTTTTCATTGTTTCTTTCAATTGTTTTCAAAATTTTATTTTTGTTTCTATAATTAAACAAAAATAAATTTTTCGCACGTACTTTTTTTATCAGTCAAATTTGGTGATTTTTATTTGTTATTGTAAACCTCATCTTCTTGTGTAACCCAGCTGCAGATGTGATTGGGACTGCAGAATTAAGGTGAAACGGAGTATATGTCATTACTCGCGAGAAAGTCGTTTAGCTCAAAAACCGGTTTTCGACTCCAATTACGCTAGTAGACAAAACGACATTTAACGTAGCTTGTGAATTTTTTAAAAAGTTTTAATTTTTTGAGGGCTTAATTTTTAAGTTATACTTTTCAGATTTCACACATCGATAAAAAAACAACGGTAATTTTTAAGCAAAAACGGCAAGAAAAATATATTACTCAAATGAGTTCTGATAAAAAGGGTATTAAATAAAAAACACAAAAACGTTTTTAAAATCCGTAATTTTTAAGAAATTAATTCAATCTTTGGACAGAACACAGATAATGATGTTTGAAAAACAGAATAAAAGTTTCATGTGATTTTTTAAAATAAATAACGAAGTTATTAAATATTTAATTAAAATTTTGAAAATTTTTTGAAAATCATAAAAAAAAAAAAAAAAAAAAAAAATGGCATTTTCTATTTTAAATCACTGATTCTGAAAAAAACTAAATATGGACTTTTTTTAGTATAGAATATCGATTCATTACAATGAAAAGAAGTCCGGACGGAATGATTGAAAAATTTCGTAAAAAATGGAAAATATCATTATTTTGTAAAAATAAGATAGAAAAAAAAAGTTATGCCATATCGTGGCAATAAAAATGATCTTTCTGATTATGCAATTATTTTTTTGTCTCATTTTAGTAAGAAAGGAACGATCGCAGTTATAAAAACGAAGAACAAGTTGTAAATGTTCCTTCTTTCTTCGGACAGAGATTTAGAGCATGAGCAGAAGACTTTTTTGTTAACTTTTTTTTTTTTTTAAATTTCAGTCCTCAAAATATTTTCAAACCGGGGGCTATGTATGAAAATCGATTCTTAAGGAGTATATACTCCAAAAAAACGCATTAAACTTTTCATTATGTGTAGAGAGTAGATATGATTATAATGTTTCTTGTTAATGTCTTAAGGGCGTTTGTCCAAAATAAGCAATAAACTTCTGCTTTTTCTCTAGATCAAGCTAAGGCATTAAGCAAATCAATCTATGTCAAACACACGTATAGGTTGTTTAAGTCTCGCCAGTTATACTGCATTACAATTGCGGACGATCATTGTTCTGATTGAACATTGTTGATCAATTTGTGGAGATATCCACTAATTTCACGCTCTCTGATGCATACGGATGTTTTTCTGAAAGTTTCTGCCGGGTCTATAAATAGAGCGGTGCTCGCCGCAGCGTGTCAGTCTCGTTTCAACCAACGATTAGTAAACTTGACTTCAAAGTGATTACTAATTAGCTTGGTTGTGCTTGTGAATAATCTTTTACATACATGTATTTTAAACACTGATAAATGTATTTCAGAGTGGTTGAAGGTGTGAAGAACTTCTGAGATTTATTCTGTGATTATCGCTGCTGAATCCTGTAGTTAAAGGATTGGATTTTCGCCAATAAATTCTCATAGCTCTAAAATAACTGTTTTTCTTCTTTGAGACTGATTTGTATAAAATCGTCGAACCCCGATCAACGTAACAATACTATATTTCTGGATTCATACACACACAACACAGCTTCCTTCGATACTTGTGTGCGAGTTTATTATCAATATTTTATATGGGAGAACCTTATCCGCTATCAATATTAAGTTTTCTCACTTTCAAATAATAATACTTAGATAAAGAAAGGGAAAGAGAATGAAGAAATATAAATCGATTTCTACTTTACATTTTAAGAAAAAACTGTTGGATTATTTTTTTTTCATTATTTTGAAAGTAGTTGGCTGAGTTATTCTATCAAGAAAATTAACCTAAATACATCCACTTGCAACTCAATAATTAAAGTAATCTTCTTAGAAAAATAATATTTCGCTAAAGAGAACGTAAGAAAATAGTTACTAAGATTAAAGTATTAAAATAATAGGCTGTTTCTTAGTCAAAAAGTTACTCTCTTTGTTATATAATAATATGTTAGAAAATAAAAGTAATCAATAATTTATCCATGCAGCACATAATTATGTATTATAAGTCATAATTCATTTTCTTCGCATATTGTCTTAGACCAATTTAACTGGCTATATTGCTCGATCCTAGGACCAAAGAAAAAAAACTGGTAAGAAAAAAATAATATGAGACAAAACATTAAATGAATATTATGTATTAAAATAATTTTAAATTTCTAATAACTTATTAGTAACATATAAAAAAAATCTTACTGAAAGTTTTGATTAAGTTTATTCATTGAATTGCACTTCTGAATTTAAAATATGTTTCAAAGAAAATTGAACATTTATCTCTTTACGATCTAATTTAATTTGCATACAAAAATTAAATTATATGTTTATTTATTTTATTTTGTTTATGGTTCCCATTATTAAGTGTTTTTGTAGAATATTTGTTTAAATTTATTTCTGTAATTAAGTGCGGAATTTTTTCTCTTTATTTTGTTCCCGCTTTAAAATTTTGGAGTTTTTGATCAGATAATTCTAACAATCCCTTAAATCAACTTCCTTCCAATTACTTCTCTCATAGCGAATTTTCAGGGTACGTAAGCTAATCTCTAATTTAATTACAATACAATATATATAACTACTTAATATTAATACAATGTAAAACTAACTTATTTAGTATTTTTGAAAAAAAAATAAAAAGATTCAACGCCATTAAAAATTACTTATAATAACATTTAAGTAAAAAATTTCCAAAAAAATATTTTGTTTTACGAAATTGCTCCAAATTATTTCATTTGTTAACTAGCATTTAGTAATACTTATCCCCATATATCATTTTCTTTGCTTAGAGGCTAACACTTTTTCTACCAAAGCTAATGTTTAAATTGAGATTTGACATTATGTATGCGTTTTTGAATTTTGTTTGTGTAGTATCAGATGCTCATCAATCAATTTGTAAAACTAAGATTATACATTTTTTTCCCTTCAGAAATATAACAATGCATAATTTTTTTTTATCAAGATTGAATAACATTATAACACTAAAGTTTATGAGACTCGTCCACGTGTGAAATGAATGGAATTATAATATCCAGTTGATGTAGTGTTATCATATCTGGCTAAAGTTCAAAAAGGCCATCTACTTAAAGCATTTCACGTAATTTAACATGCAAGTATAGATATGTTGTTGTCTATTTAAACTCTTGGACAAGTACTTACAAATTATTAATACATTCCAAATAATAAAATGTTTTTTCCACTCTAATTTCATTTAAAAAGTTATTTTAATAATATACACATTGTAATATATAAGTAAAATTTAATTTTTTTCTGTTATTTCTTCATATTATGTTTCTCACTATTTCTTGAGTATGTTTCGAAGTCATACTTGCCCAAAACAAACTGTATGATTTATAATTCTTGAAAATGTGTCAACAATACAGTATATTTTTAATTTACAGTAATTACATAATAAATTAATATTCAGTTAAACGAGAGGGAATTACTTTAACAAATAAAATGATTAACACTACAGATATTTAAAAAATGTTACATGTTAAACTATGAAATATTGTTCCGCGAATAATAAGCATTACAGTGTTTCAAAGATTATTCATTAATCATCTAAATTTATTTCATTTTCCAATTAGAATTAGACCAAGATAAAATTATCTTAGACCTCATAGAAAAAAAATATTTAAAAATTAGAAAATTGAGATAGAAATAACAATAATTTAATAACAACATATATCTATTTTAGGATTAATTGTTTAAGATAAGCAAACCTTAAATGAATCTTAAAAATAGAAATAATTAGTAAATAAAATTGTGCCATTTTAGATTAATTAAATATTACTTTAATTAATCAAAGGATGCAAGTTTATTGTAAGATGAATAAGAACTACTCAAAAAATCCTTAAGAAAATCAATATTTTAAAGGAAACTATTTGTCCACTCAAATTCTTCTTTAAACACAATTTATGCGAAACAAAAGAATATATGTATATTTCGTTCTGCATATAGTTAAGCATTTATAAAAACTACGGCATAATTAAGCTTATAACAGATGCTAAATAAGTATCATGCATTTGAAATATACACTACTGGCCATTAAAATTACTACATCAGGAAGAAATGCAATTAACAAAATGATCCTTATTAGACAGATATGTTATACTGGAAATAACAAGTAATTAAATTTTCAAGAAATGTGGATGCATAAATTCTAAGAAATCAGTATCCAGAACACCCACCTCTGACAGCAATAACAGTATATATACGCCTAGGTATTGACTCAAACGGAGATTGGAAGACAAGTACATGTAAAGAGCTCATGTAGCTTCAACACGATAACACATCTCATCAACCGTAGTGAATGGCATATGTTGTCAAGCCAGTCATTTGGCATCCATGGACGAGACATTTTCTGTTGGAGAGAGATCGGATGAATGTGCTAGACAGGGCAACAATCGAACATTTTCCCTATCAAGGAAGGTCCGTAAAATACTGGCAACATGCGGTGGGGCATTATCTTGCCTAAACGTAGGGATTCTCAGGGGTTGCATAAAGGGTATAGCTACGGGTTATAACACACTAGAAATGTAGCGTGCACTATTCAAAGTGTCGTCAGTGAAAACAAGAGGTGACCGAGTCGTGTATCCAATAGCACCCCATACCATCACGGCAGATGATAGGCCAGTATGACGATGGTGAACGCATGCTTCCAATTTCGATTCACCATGACGCCGCTAAACACAGAGGAGTCCATCTTGATGCTGTAATCAGAACCTGTATTCATTTAAAGAAATGACGTCTCGCCATTCGTGTGCCCAGGTTTGTCATTGATCACACCATTGAAGACGGTCCTTTGTGTGGCGTTAAGAGTAGCTGTAGCCATGGTCTCCGAACTGAGAGTCCATGCCACTGTAAACGTGGTTGAACTAAGCGTGCAGACACTTGTTGTCCTGCAAACGAACCCAATTCTTGTCTCAGGGTTCGAGACGTGGCTGCACGATCCATTAAGGCCATGCGAGTAGCATGCCTGTCTTTTCCACTGCAAGTGAAAAGGGTCGTTGAGATCTAGTATGGCGTTCCGTTTTACTGTTCTGAAGCCATCGATTCAATAATTTTTTGCAAATATTTTAATACATTTCAATTATTTTTTGAGTTGAGCAAACTATTTGTATTCAAATTGCTGCTTAGAGGAATGTTTTATTTCAAATCCGCATTATATTTTTAACTATGTTCTTAGAATAATAATGATAATCCCAGGCAGGTTTAAATTAGTTATTACAATTAGAGAATTTCAGAGCAGAAATTGTACTTTGAGGTTGTTTCTGGAAAAAAATTTGTACAATTAAGTCAAATGTTTTCTTCTTAGAAATCAATCTTAGAAAATTCATCTTATTCTCATTTTAAAATTGAAAGATCATTTATCTAAATCATAAGTAACGGATTTTTATCTAAATATATACCATTTTAAAATCAAAATTTACGGGTCAGCTTAAATATGAATAAAAATAACAAATTTTTTCTATCCCTAAACTATAATATTTTTAAAAGATCATTTAGTTTAATATTAGCATATTATTGAAAAGAAAATGTGCTTTGAATTTTAAGAAAATCACAGAAAAAAGACCAATTAGAATATTTTTGTATGTTTTACCAATTCAGTCAGTATCTGAAAATAGATATTTCAAAAGATTTATTTCCAATCTAATAAGAAAAAAAATTAAGCATTAATACTAAATTTACTAATTACTCAAATTAATTTTCAAGAATTAAAATGGCAAAAGAACTAATACTCTTAAATGTAAGTTCTGCTACAATATTATTATTTATATTTCCTAAATTTCTTTTAAAATGCATCTTTTTAGTTGTTAAGCATGATTTAATTAAGTCTTATGACCGTTTATATGTATTTTTTGTTATTTAAATTAATTAACTCGGAATGAAAGAGAGAGAGAGAGAAAGAGAGAGAGAGTGCGAGAGAGGTAGAAAACGAAATATTTTTGTAAGAAAAACACATGCATTCAACCTACTGAAACATTTTTGAACAAACAGAAAATATTTCTTGAAAAAAGGAAACCAAATATTTTAAAGTTATTCGAAACTAATTTGCAATAATTTAACTCAGAAAATTATTTGAAAAATGAAAATATTAAGAATTCATTAAATGAATTCCCCTTTGAATCACATACCTATGAATAAATTGAGTATATTTCCATGTTTTTAATTGAAATAATCAGATGAGAATTTCTATTCATTAAGAACATACATGTGTTTTGAAATGCATTAATAACAGGATAAAATTAGTAAATTAAAAACATATCAAAATATTTCAAAATAATCACACCTACGCCCATCTCAACAAGCTTATTTTAGATAAAATATTAATTTTACTGCATTATTTTTGCAACTATATTTTATTTCATAGACACATTGCATTTTTTATTGCATATAAATGATTTCTTAAGTAAATTTATTCAAAAAAATGAAAAATATGTTATTAATCGTTAGTTTTTAAAACATAAATAGCTCGAAAGGTCAAGAAATACTATGAATTATAATTTTCTGAAAAGAAAAAAAAAAGAAAACTATTCAGAAACCGTTACTAAAATACTGTAAAATTTTGGTTTTTCTAATATTAGAAAATGTTCATGCTTTTTTTCCAACATTTAAGTAATTGAAACTCAGTAAGACGACGTACCCTAAATTTCTTATTTTAAATTTTTAGCCATCATTATTATTAATGTGAAAAAAAAAATATTTGGAGGGCTTTGGGTGTGTCGTAGCGTAAGTACAATTAAAAATTTGAGCTGCCTTTTTAGGTGACTGTGAATTCAGTATATGAATTCATCAATTATTGTTTAATGATGTAATAAAGTATAAATCTCATGAAATCCTGAGTAGACAAAAAATTTGGACATTCGTTTTATAGATTATTTTAACATTACGTAAATTGAAAACTCCATATCTCCATGCTATTTAACCCTCATCTATTGTAAAAATATCGCATTATTTGCCAAGCGAAACTGATATTCTAATCAGTGAATCCACTTGAAAATCGCCATTTGCAAAATTCGAGATTTTCAAGGAGGCTGTCAAGAGAGAGAGAGAGAGGACAGCTTAAGAGATTAACTCTTACGACTATGAAATCTATTGAGAAATATATATTTTGACTCATTATTTTAGAAATAAGTAAGTCAATGAAACATGAAAGATAATGTATGGAATATTTATGACTTTCATATATATCATAAATATAATTCTAATAATTCTCCAATTATTCTTTTAAAAATTTTTATGCTCTATATTACATATATAGATTAAATTGAGAGTATATTTTATTAAATGTTTTAAAATAACAAATATTATACATCTTGTAAATGAAATCACAGACATTTTGTCTATATCTTTCATAAACGTAGATTACAGTGACTTTAGTATTGAGTACATAGTATTTTACTTATTTTAATCATAAAGTTTCAGCGATTTAAAATTAATTACATATAAATGTAATTAATAGGAATCAATACAAGATTTTTATAATGAAATGTTTATAAGAATTTAACAGAACTGTAAGAAATGTGCTTACCTAATTTATATTTCTGTAAGATTTATTTAGATATGATATCAAGAAGAAACGTGTTACCTACGTGTTTCGAATCTTTATACAAAAAATATACAGTCCATATGTCTGTTTTCCTTTTAAGATACTGTGATTTATAAATACCTACTAAAAAAAATAGGGGATCTATAAATGAGTACTAAGCTTGCTTGGGAACTAAATACTGGGTGTTTCGCGTCAGATAGACCATTTGATTAAAACATCTGGTCTTGCACCTCAGCACCCAAGGTCATGAAAACTAAGTTCGATACAGTAGGCCTTGGGATGGGCTGTTGCGCCATAGAGTTTAGTTTAGTTTATTTGTGGAAAATGAGATTACTTTTGGTTTCGAAATTTTCATAATTTTCTTAATATCTACCATTCGAAGTCTTACCATTGGAGGTATATATACATATACATATATACATGTTTGTGTGCGTTATAATTCCCAGTAATTTGATTTTCAATCTTAATTTAATCTTTAATCAATCCACCCCTAAAATCATCTGATGTTCCACTGGTATAAATACCGAGATCATTAGAAAAGCCGCTCTCTTCTCTCTTCTGTCTGTGTCTTTAATCATGTAGCCAGCTGCATTGCGTAGTGACATAGTTTTCTTTTTGTAGTGTCGCCCAGGCTTTATGTCTTTAAAATGCCTATGTGTTTCAAGATGTGCAATAAACTGGACTTACTAATCACAAGACTGTCTCGTCAATAACATTGTATACGGAGCATCAAACAGCATAGAAAATGTATCTAATATACAGTAATCACTCAACACCGGCCACACCTTGTCTTTTTGTGACAGTACCATCCACTCGTCATGACATTATAGTTGTCATTACTACTCGCCAGCAATGTTATAGAAATATTTCATACATATATATATATTATACATGTATATATATATATATATAACACATCAAAAGTCAATTATGAGTGCACTTCCTGCTCCTGAAAAAATTAAAAAATAAATATATAGTTTTATACCTTTACAAAGAATAAAAATTATTCAGCTTAGCAGCTTGCTTGTTACTACTTCAGAATTTTAATTAAAGTAAAATAATGATTTTTCTTTTCCTTTGGTATTATTAGATTAGAAGCCTTTTTTTTACTCCTAAAAATAAAACGTCTCCAAACTCTCTAGAATTAAAGTATTCAACATAGCGTATTCAGTACGTTCCTTCTTAAAGAAGAATACCAATAGAAATTGCAGATCAGGTTACTTATGGAACTTTTCTTCTTTTCTCTCTTGGAATTTCATGTATTTGGCATTCTTTTTGTTGATTTCTTTTTAGTGCATTAGATTTAGTTTTTAAGGAAATTCTAACAAGTGATTCTAAGCTATTTATTGTTAATGATATTACACAAACTTTTTATTTAAATGATAAAACATTCAGTAGCCTCAACCATTATGATTTAACTGGCAGAAAACATTTAATAAAGGTATAGTGCAGGGATGGCAAACCATTGGCACGCGTGCCATTAAAGGCAAGCGGCACAATATTTTCGGCAAGCCACTCGTCAAATCGATCAACAGCTATTGATTCTTCAATCAATGAATTTTCAGTGAGATTTTCTCAGTTCAAATAATTATCAGAAACGCGC
>BMAV01001853.1:122236-137879 GCA_019973955.1 Trichonephila inaurata madagascariensis
CGAATTCTTGGCCTCACCTAAAGCTTTGTGGACTAAAAGGTTTTTTCCGACCATTTATCATCGGCTTAAATGTAAGAAATTTGTTACAGATTTCAGTTATCCCAGATTCTAACAGGACAGGGAAATTTTAAGAGCTATTTATCTATATTTAATTTAATTGGTAGTGATATTTGTTCTTGTGGTCAGGATGCTGAAACTGTGGAACATGTATTGTTGTATTGTAAACTATATTTCTGTAAAAGAGAGAATTTTAAAAAGGAGTTGAAAGCTTAGATATTTCCTGGCCATCTGTTTTGTCTTTGTTGGTCAGTTGTACTGAAAGCCTAAATGTCTTTAGAAAATTTGTTTACTTTGTTTACTGTATAGATTTTTAAATTTTAATTGGTACCTCCCCTTGTTTATATTTGTGTATTTCCACTCTTTCTTTTTATTTTATGTTTTTGTCTTAATTGTTGTTTTTTTTCCACATTTGTTTTAAATGATATAATTGTGTTACTACTTACGTCTGTAAGCCTCATGTTATGCGATATGGAGCATGAGGAGTTTTGCAAATAAATTAATTAAAAAAAGTATATTGTATTTAGTGCTTACATTTTCAGCAATCTAGATAAAATAAACAACCCTTACATCCTATATAGAAATTATTTTTTACCATCAAATATAAACTAATTTGTCTTCATATGCTTAAGCCTTATTTCTACCGAAGATCTCAATACATGATTTAACAGAAACCTCAGGCTGTTACATTAGCTGTTGTACTATAGTTTGAAGACCCTTTGGTGTATACAGTTCTGTTTTAAGGTTTAAATTTATGTTAATTCAGAAAAATTATGAATCTTCGATCTACTGTCAAATTCTCAATTTCTTATAATTCATCAGAATTTAATAAAAAAATAACTAGACACATAATCGTAGCTTTTATTGTATATTATACATAATACCTTAAAATGTCAATTATTTTAATGCATTTTAAAAATGTAAGAAATGTAGTTTAAACTTACAGTATAACACACAATAGGATTGCAAATTAAGTTAAGAAAGGGAGTACTTTACCTAAGTGTAATTTACACTTCGATTAAAATATTTATTTTTATGAATAGAACTTGGAAAAGCCAAGTAAAAAAAATTGCTATGCATTTCAGTTTTTCTTTAACAAAGACCTGACTTGCAATGCAATATTTTAAAACTGTTTTTTTTCAAAAAGTGTAACTTTACAAATAAAATATACTTTAAGAATAAATTCTTCAAACTTACATTTTTTTTTAGAAAATAAAAAACAAATTTGCAACTATATATTTTTTATCTGAAAAAAAATATTCTAAATTTAAGAATTTTCTTCCATAAGGATTTATTGCCTAATTAGCTTATATACATACGCACATTCTACTTATGTGTTACATATTTAAAAAATTTTACCTACAAAATATCAGATAGAGCTATAATTGAGAATTGTTCAGAAAGCAAAAGGGCAAAAAGTCACTTATGGGGACATTTACTGTTCACAGAACTGTAGTTACTGGTGCCACATTCCTCATAAAATGTACCAAGCATCAGTAATTTTACTGCCTTAATACTTGTGAGCTTCTTTTTTATTAATGTCATTCAAGCTTAAAAGCAGAATTCATGCGATACGATTTAGGATTTGATAAGCTACGAAGGTTCATGAAAAAATTACATTTTGACATTTTTGAAAATCTGCCTTAAATTGTGCTTACACTTCTGTTGATACGTTCAATAAAGTGTTTTTTCTTACACCGGCAGTGACATCATACTTTGTTTTTCGTATTTTTCTCGTAAAATATGGATCGTAAAGGAACACTTATTTGGGCTGTTTTTATGTACTCCCAATGAGGAATCTAGCGGTGCAGAGCTTATGCGGTCGTTTTGGGACACCCTGTATATTCCGAAGGGCATTTGGTATTAAAGTTATCTTTCTGTCAGGGTATTGCAATAGTAGAAAAGATGAGGAGGCTTTTATAATTTAAACATCTACGTTTTAGTGACGAACAAATGTATATAGACGACATAAAAAAAAAGTGTAGCACAAACACAAATATACAAACAAGTGAACATTTAAGACAAACACAAAAGCACATTCTTAGTTCTCTCCCGAGATCTCAACCTTTTATAATTTTGGTCAACCGAAAGCTGTTGGAATCATATGATTTCTAGTAAAGGTTTTTCTGATTGTTCGAATTCCTGGGTGATGCAAGATTGCATAATCCTTTTTCAAAGCACTTACGTTTCAATTTTTTTGGAGATGAAGTTGTGATCATTTACTGTAAGCTGGTAAATAGAAAAATTAATCAGTACAATATGCTGGAGGGCCCATGACCATTATGAATTAACCCTTTATCTACCGACGGTACTTATATAAGTACAACTCAATTTAAAATTACATAGAATAACCATTTTTATGAACGTTCTGACGACATTTAGCAAGAACACTCTTTTAATTTCACTCTTCCAGGATACATGGCAGCACAGGTATCATAATCAGTATTTTGTCGGGGAAGACGAATAGTTTTAAAATAGAAGTTGAGTTTTCAGCTCACATTTTGATCGGATTGCAAATATTGTCATTTTTGTTCCAAAAAAAGTATTCAATGTCAAATGGTAAGTGTCTTATATATATTTTTGTACATTAGTCGAGAGCTTAGAAAACGATTTGACTATTTGTCTTAAGTGAACAGTATATACATTTAATTTTACAGTTGAATAATTTTGTGTTACTTATGTGTACTGACAGAACATTGGATGTTAGAGCAGATCCTTGGGTCCATGTAGCTTGTTGTTTTTCGTTGTGTTGTAGCGTCGTAACTATAATTTCAGAGTTATGCGTTTTGGAATTTATTTTTAGTTTAACTAATTTATTTGGCTTTTTTATTTATTTGTTTATTTTAATTTTAACGTTTTAAAAAAATTTTAAACTTTAAATCTGAGGTTTTTTTTTTTTTTTTTTTGCCACACTATTAAGAAACATATATATAATGCATTCTAATATTAGCAACATTTTAATTTCTTAAGGTATAATAATAGGAGGCTTTAAATGGGTTATTATTTATCTTCCCCCCACACACACTCTTTTCTTAGAGTGTCTAGAAAAAAGAAGCCCAGTCTTCAAGAGGCTTAATATTTATTACAGAACTTACCACCTGAAAGCAATGATGCTTTAACAGATGTTCTTCATATGAAGAAGTCTTAGAAAATTATCTACTGGAATTTTCGTTAGGTCCTTCAGATAACGATCTAGAGCAGAGGTTCCCAAACTTTTTTGTCTCATAGACCCCTTTCCCTTTTTTTTTTCGGTTTCAGGTAGACCCCTGCTTACCTAATATCTAATTTTAGCAAAATTATCAAATTAAATGTCTTTTTAGCAGCTGTTACTACTACTATTTACTTTAAAAGAATTAAATTTCTAACTGTAGGGAAGTATAGCGCTTAAAATGTAAGATTAAAATTAAATTCATTCATAAAATAACTGAACAACAAACAAATGCTTTTAAGGAGAGGGAGGAATCTGGTGCTTCAATAACAAATGTTCAACATTAAATATCAATTTAATCGGGTTTAACTCAAAATTTCGTTTCCTAGTAAGTGTCTTTTTTTTTAGATAGGCAAATTCACTAAAACTCCCTCTCACTAGGAAAAACAATTAAAAAACTTTCTCACGATTGTCCATAATTCGCAAGAAGTAACAGATATGTCTTTTTTAAAGCCAAAATTACTGACATCCGTTTCTAAACATTATTTTAAGATCTTCGTTAGGTATTATTCTGATCATTTCCTGTTGTAATATGCCTTTTTTTCAATGTGACGATTTGAATTCATTGTCTACTGTGATATTACTATTAAAAAAAACAATCCCAAATCTAGTTTAAAAATCTGAGTAAAGGGCATTTAAATGTTGAACGTAGAGTAAAATGTCCTGAAAGATTATCTGTGACAAATTGAGAAAAATTGCGAAGTCCAATATATTATATTTCTTTAGCTTAATTCTGAAGAGAGATACTGAAATGGTCCTTGTCTTAATAAAACTTATGCTGTCACCTAATAGCACTAAATTCAGTAATGAAATCAGTTAAATTGGTAGAATCTGATATCCAATAGATCAAATGTTTTTTTAAAAAAATTAAAGTAACGATCTTGTTTAATGAGAGCCACAATCATAGACCCTCATTTACGCCTCATGGACCCCCAAATTATTTTTTTTTTGCTCTCGTGGACCCCTTGAAGGTCGTCATAGACCCCTGGGGGTCTATATAGACCACTTTGGGAAACACTGATCTAGAGACTAAACCAGACTGAAGGTGCAGTAGTTCATATTCGGAAAATACAGCATTTCTTACCCCAGGATGCAGTGCTTAAAAAATATCCAATCCAAACTCCACTCAAAATCCACAATGTGTGAAGAATTTTTGTGTATTACTGAAATGAAAAACTAATTCTTTGAATATCATTGAATTAAGTTTATGTGTAAAAAAATAAATTTAAAAAAAAATTATAATTTTCAAAATTAAATATTTTGTGCTGAAAAATATTAGTATTTACTGGTTATTGAGCATTTTTAAGAGTTAAAACTTTGTTAAAAAAGTCATAAGGTTATTTTGTATAATGAGAATATTTTAAACCTCCCAGTACCCACGGTACTTTAAAGTACCACAATTTAATTAATTAGCTCTAACGAAATAAACTTTCTAAAGTTGAGTACTTTATTTATGTATATCCCTTAATTTTCAATGCAGTGATTAAAAAAAAAAAAAAAAAAACCCTGCCATAAATCATAATGCAGTTGATAAAGGGTTAAAATCCTCCGAAAAGAAATTTAATTGAATTATTACTTACGCATGTACATATTCATATACATATTGTGTGTGAATGGGTGTATATTATGTTACCATTTAAAATCATCTAGTATTTCTAATTTATTTGTAAATAAAGTATTCCACATGTTGATATATACTTGCTTAAGTATGTTTTTAATCCAACTGTTTTGATAACTTAGGATACAGTGTCTACAATATCTAAAATTAATCCCGTAGTCTTCTTTAAACATTTGTTTCATGAACTGAAGATGAAGTTTTAAGTATATATATATATGTATATGTATATATATGTCAAATAACTTTAATAAGAGAGAATTTAAAATGTAAATCAAACATGTCTAAATTATTAAATAATTTGTTAATAAGCATTATAAGTAAATATAAATATACATTGTTTTCTTATTGTTGTTTATTATCTCATTCAGTATAGATTTAACAAAATTGTTTAGCAATTTTTAGTTAGCTTGGAATATTTTCTTACATACAATGTAACTCTTCCACATCGACGATACATTTTAAATCTTAAGTTGAGAGATTCAGCGAACTCCCAAACAGAATCACTTTCAACTTGCAATTTCGTCACAGATATTTCATAAACTACTGGTTTCGAAAGGTTTAACTAAAAAAAAAATAAAAAGTCAACCATCACACAAAAATGTGCTACCAAGATAAGAGTTTAATAATTCCTCGGGAGATTTCCATCCAAAACTTATCCGTTTCAGCTGAGAAAGTTTTGGAACCTTGCAACTCTCTCCATCGATGGGCGCATAAAATACGCTCAGACAGACAAGAGCAGAACTTCCCCCACCCCGATATCACCATAAATTGGAAGAAAGTGAGATGGGTTGGGAGGGGGTGATAACTAGGGTTAAAAGAAAAAAAGAAATGGAACGTTCCGAAAAGAGGAAAAAGTAAGAGGAAGGCTCAGATGCCATGAAATATTCATTCTAAGCTTGTGATTACTAGAAGCGCCGGAGAAAACTTTTAAAGGATTTGATGGAGAAAACGTCCATTTAAGTTGATGGGTAATACATTCCTTTCTAGGAATACGAGACGGAGAACAGCTCAAGGGTGTATGTCAACGTTCGGTGCTTTGAGTTGATGAACCGGATGAAATAGGATTCTGTGAGTACCTTGCTCTGTTTCCCAGTCATCGTAATGTGAGAAGGTTGTGTCATGAGATTTAGAAACATCCTCTCCGTGAGTTGTTCAAGATCATATTTCTATTTATAATCTACATTTTTGCATGTAGGGATCGAATTGATGTTGGAGACAAGATATCAAGATCTGAGAAATCTTTATTTCGCTCTATGATTTGAGTGTATGTTCTGTGATGTATTTTCATAAACATCGTCCAAATATAAAAAAAGTAAATAATACTGGTTTGTAAATTATATAATATATAATTAAGTGATTTTTCAAAGCGCGATATACTTAAAAATAATGTGTATGACTATTTATCCACATCTATTATTGTTAAATGTGTTGTTAATATTAAATGTGTTATTAATAAAAAAAATGCCTATTTGTATAGTTAAATTAACATAATTCTAGAGCAAATACTTTTAACGTACACAAAACAATTAGTTAATTACAGTTTATATATTTTTTAGAAAATCGTCATTTCAGTATGTTATTATTGAATTCAAATTATGTGAGGTTTATTTTTTTTGTAGTAAAAATAACTATGAAATAATTAAAATTTTTAAAAAATAAAAAATGCAATTTAAAATAATGTTAAAAATATTTTATATATATCCATGTGTGCAAAATTAAGAGAATTTGGACATTGCAGGGAATTTCTGAGAAGAACAATGTAAAAGTTTGAATGAAATTTAGTATGAGTGTATTTATATAGCGGGTAAAGAGACGTATCTCTCAAAATTCCTTTTATGCATGCGTGATTATCAGTAAAGCTTAAAATGCAAGAATGTCTAAAATTCGCAATCTGATATCAAACTTCTAAAGAGTTAAATATAAAGAGTCCCTTTTCACAGTCATACATGCCACAGGGTCTGATGATATTGTTAGACAGTATACAGTTGAAGAGTCCTGATCCAACTCTTGCATCAAGGTAGATTTTATTTCCGGAATGGTCCTTTGCAAGGGATGGCGAGATGAAATAGCTCTTCCATGAGTATTTCTGACATGATCAGGGGTTAAGATCAGTAGTTCAACCCATGCGACGCATATTCTCTCCTGGTTACCATCGATATCTGAACCTTATGTTCAAGTACATTGTGATGCATAAATAGGAACCCAGGACCATCTGCGTTCCTGAAAAGTCGGAAATAGAACTCTAATATCTCATATCTGTGCCATCTAGAGCAGTGCTTCTCAAACCTTCAGTGTTTGTGACCCAATATTCAATCATAATTTGCATTGCGCCCCCATCCATACAAACGATGTATTAAATTCAATAATACTATACTTTGACGCTAAGCCCACAATTCGACTTTAACCTCTTAAGTCCCTCCGATGTATATAAACATCTAGCTCAATCTGTATGTTAATTGCCTCTAGACGTAAATATACGTCTTTCCGAAGTACTTTCTTTTTTGTGAACTGCTATCCATAAAATTATTCCAAAGACTTTGCAAAGCAATAAAATGACCTTGACAGTGTTTGCGAAGTATTCACTTGTTTCAGAGAATTTGATTATTTATTCCTCTTTTATAACCCCCTCCCCCTCAATACACCACATACGCTTACCTACGTGATAAGCGGTGGCATTGGGGAACGAATCGCGTAGTTTTTAATTGGTATTTAAGGGATTAATTATATAAACAGTACCAATTATACCCAGATAAGTGATAATGTTGACATATTACTTTATATATGACAAATCCATGGGGGTACTGGTAATTATTAAACTTGTCCTTAACATTGTATTGTTAAATTAATTATATATAAAATGGATTGTGCAGTACTGATACATTTATAAGCGTATTAGATTTTAAATGAGTTTTTTTTTATTATTATGTCAGAATGTATTTGTTTACTTTCAGTAAGTTAATAACTTGTTTAAATAATATTTTTTTTTCTACTTTTCAGTATGCTCGCGCCCCCTCGTAGGGTTATCACGCCCCCCTAAGGGGCGTGCCCCACAATTTAACACACGCTGATGCAGAGAGATCTTAAGAACCGCGTGCAGGAATGAATGGCCTACCATTATAGAATTTACTCAAACTATCACATCTCCACCACCGTAATGACTATTTTCCCTGCTAAAGGAAAGATTATATCATGTCCTAGATACTAGTATGCCAAGGATCAGTGTTCGGAATAAATTTTGACATCATTACAGAGCTACAATGAAATCTCATCCAAACCAGCGTGTTGTTTGATCCATCATAAACATGTTCTCTTCTGTACTGCAATGAGTGGGACGTAAAAAGTCCTACTGTCCTACGCTAACTGTTCATAGCAAACAGTTCCGTGTGGTATACAGTAATTTTTTTCTCTTGAACTTTTCCGTCAAATGTAGACTGTGAAACTCGGATTCTAGCACCAAAGCACAGATAAAGTGAGAGCTGTGAAGATGTAACAGTCCTTTGTCGGCGCATTGAAAGTGCCAAACAATCACCTTCATCGTTTTGGAATTTGGTCAATTTTTTGTAAGTTGTTAGATGGGAATCTAGTAACTTGCAACTGTACCCACAGCTTGCAGATAACGTTGGCTTTTTCTTTGAGCTTTGCAGCAGTCTACGCTTATGGCTGAACGCCTTCTGTGACTGCCGCCGTGTAGAGGTGGTTGATGCACATTAAACATCTCGAAGTGTAATGTCCTCCCGTAGGTGTGGTAGCTTGGAGAGGGGTGGAAACTCAGTTGGCATCCTTGTCACTTTCCCAGTGTTCAAAACTGAGGTCTCGAGTCTATTATTCTATTGTTGCTCTAAATTACGTGACATTAAAATAACTATATCTCCATCAATTAATGACTATTGTCCACTTCATTTCGTCATCCATACTTTTATGTTTTCTCGATTTATTTTTTTTTCTTAAATTACCCAAATATTCGGAGAAAGACGACGAATATTGTGGAGAAGTAGAGGCGCATAAATCTCCTACAGTTCTTTTTGATCTTATATCCTCTCCACAGCCTCCACTCTTTAGATACTTACGTGTACGCTTATGATTATCGCTCTAAATATTTGTATAATTCTTTGGCGGCCTAATTAGTACATTGGTTCAAAACTTTTTTGTAAAAATAGACATAAATTGTAAATTTTCTTAAGTTTGACAAGGGGGCATGAATCTAATAATGAAATTCTTTGACATGACTAGTTGCCATACATCTTACGTTTTTCTTTCTTCCTTTTTTATTTTTTCCTTTAAAAACAGTATACATATTGTGACGAAGCATATCTCTTTCCCCTATTTTCCAACAGATCCCTTGCCGACAGAAGCTGCGAAAATTCCGGGAATTTCCCTAATTGCTGGTAAGGAATTTCGTAGCTGGGTGGTCGAGTTTCGGCACCTTTTTTGCCCAGCTGACCGGACTGTCAAAAAGAGGCGCCTTATCATTGTGTGTTCATTTTCCCAGAACTCGGTGACGCCGTCGCGGCTGAGAACATACAAATGTACACCCAGCCTTGGCGCCTCTTTGGGGCTAGCGGAAACTAGACCAAATTTGGTGCGGCAGAGGGGTACGACGATCAAGGGAGCCGAGACCGGAAGGCGGCAGCAGGAGGATGGGGACTGAGGCCGACAAAGAGATGAGCGGTGGCTGACTAGGAGAAAGAGATGATATAAAAAGGGCGAGAGGGTCCGGACAGGAAAAGAAGAGACTGGATCTTTGAAGGGAGCGGTTCGGCCGTCCCTTGAGCGATAGGAAGAGCGATAACGAGCCCGCGAAGTACAGCGGTCTCCTGGCTTGGAAAATCCAGGAACGGAAGAGAGTGCGAAAGAGACTCGAAAATGATATTGAACTGTAATTAGAATATACCCTTTTATTTATTATTTTGATGATTTTCATATTGAAATAAATAGTTAACTCAGAGCTGAGTGAAGCCATTACAGTATATATTTGTTTTATAGTTACTTTTACCTGAAATTTTGGGAAAAGAAAATCATTAAACTGTTCTGAAAAACAAACATACGAGTATTTTTTTATTGTATTCAAAACTAGACATGAAAAAATTTAATGTCATCTAAATAAACAGTCATAATGTCATCTAAATACAGAACACAACAGCACACTCATTAGCATGTGTAAATTTATTTATCGCATTTTAGTAAACATGAATGTCCAAACAATATATTATATAAGACAAATAATAATTTCTAAGTTTAATTTTCAGTTATTTCTTTATCCGTATTGTTGCAAAAACTATCAACCGTAGTTCAGCATTAATTTTTTTTTTTTGTTAAAGACAATTGATAATATTACATACTATCAAGATTTCTTCTGTTTTATATGAAGCTTTCCTTATGTCTAATGGATTAATTTAATACAATTAACGAATTAAATGCTTTCCTGTTTGGCTCATTTATGCTGATTTTAATACAGAAATACCATCTTATCACTTGAAATTTGTGAGAAGAAATTGAATCATATTATTACACTAAGATTTCTTTAAAATTATCGTCTAATTTTTTCGTGAAAATATTACTCTAATAATAATGTATTACCATTAAGATTTTCAAGATTTATTTTCTGAAGTACTAAAATTAAATGAAAAATCAAATGTCTATAATATTATAATAAGAAATGTGAATTTATTTAATATGCATTCAAATTCTTCAATACGTATACATTGTTTTGAAATTCTAAGCCTTTATTTTAAGTCTCTTTTTTGCATGGTTGAATTTTTTTTCCTTTTTTTTTCTCAAAAGGTAAAAGCTGTTTTTTAAGCAAAGAGCAAAGAAGGCAGTGGTGTTTCATTGATTATTTTAATTAAAGTAAAATAATAAATATTTATATTTAGTTCCTCAAAAGACAAAGAATAAATTGACAACGACGCGTTTGAGCTCCTGAATCTTTTGACACTAACTTCTCCTTTTTTAATAATGTTGTGCGTCTTTCTAGACGACAGAAAAACTGCCAAAAAGTCAAAGTTTCCTGAAAATAAAGAAGAAATATCTAGAAAATCTAAGGAATTTCCAATCGCTTTATGAATAGGTTAAAGAAAAAGAAAACGCTTCAATGTTCATGGAACGATCTTCGAGGCTTGGAAGTTATTTTCGTAGCAAGATTAAAAGTCAAGTTCTCTTGTGTGGCAGCAAGTTTTTCTTTTTTTTTTTTTATTGATTTTGTATTTTATTCTTTCAAGCGCGATGTCAAAGTAGTTTTCATTTTGTTTACTGAAAGAAAAAGAAAAAATACTGTAAAAATCTAGGAGACAGTTCAGTAAATCTGAAATCGTATGAAAAGCATGTGCCTTGCCAAACAGTTTCATGATAATTAGAAACAAGGAGAAAAAAAATACGCATGCTATAAATATTTAAATGACAGTAAGCCATACGTTATGATACACTTACTGATTTTGAATGATAAACACACATGCCTATATAACCAGGACTGTATATACTGTAAATGTTCCAACCATACTCCATCTCCTAGTTTCCTCAACTCATTATATTAAGATTTTGAGACTAAAATTAATTAAATATGCTGCAACTCGCTCTCTAAACGATAGATCTCGAGGAAATGGAGAATTAAACTGAATAATCTTTAAAATCTACAGTCTCTCTTCTGTTAAACGAGGCACTTCATTATAATCGAAGTTTAGAGCTTCCTATCTGTTAGTCATTTAATTTGTTGTATTTTCAATACCTGCATTATTTGTTTGCAAATTCTTCTATAAGTTAAAATGTATGTTTTCCACATGTTCTGTAACAGAGTTCCTCAAACCATAACTGTTTTTTTTCTGTTCTAGCCCTGTAGGTGTATTATGAAAAAAATGCAATGTAAATAGAATCAACTTACGCAATTATGCTATGTAATTGTAATGTAGTCAAGCAAATATTTTATGCAAATGTTATGATTTAAACACCAGTCTGCAACTTTTAAATATCTCATCACTTGCAAAAATAACACAAATTAGCTTTACATTAGATTATTTGTATTCTATATTAATATCTAAAATTATTTGTTAATTAATTTGTTTCTTGTAATCTGTTTGATCTATAAACAAAGCTTCCGTGTGGCTTGTTCCTTGCTAGAATGGCTAAATTCCTGGGAGAATGAACTTTATTAGTTTAACCAACCATACTTAACTTGTACTCCCGGTCACATGCATATATTAGTTATTTTACACTGGCTCATTTCATCAGGATTAAAGGGAGAAAAAAAATTAAGTGCAAGTATTTATTTGTTAATTAATAAAACTAATAAGACTTTTGATATTAGAAACTTATTTTCTTACATTTTAATTTAAATCAAGCTTGTAACCATTACATGTTTTTTTTATAACGTCATCCAGATGAAAATCATTAAGCCGATTTCTATGTATTGTTATTTGCGTGTTTCATTTTGAAATATATACCCGATTTTCACACACTTGTTGACTCATACGACTGAAGTAAAATTTGGTCACACTGTTGTGCAGACTTGTATTGTTAGGATACTATTTTTCAAAATTTTGTGTACATCTGTGTTCCTCCATCTCTCTCCTTTTTTAAAATTAAGTCCTAGATGATTTATATTTTTTTCCGAATATTTGTTTGTATAATTTTATCCCAATAAACTAAAAAATGTTTATATTATTATTGTCTTCAAATGGTGGATATTTTTTTCACACAAGAGTATATTCTGAATCTACCGTTAAAGTTTTTGGATAGTACATATATAATTTAATAGTTGTTATATAATTGGAAATGATGGCATACTTTTCTCGAGAAATACCGATACCATCCAACTTAACTTTGGCCTCTGGGTAGGACAATTGGACAATATTAGAGTACATACTCGTATATTTTTCAAAGCCATTGCTTAGTTTTTCTTCAGAAGTAAATATTTTATTCTCCATCTGTGAGAAATAATTTCATCATCATCCTATAAATAATTATTATGAAAGTTAAGATACTCAGTAATGTGGCACAAAAAAAAGAAAGAAAAAAAATATTCTGCCATGAATCATACTCATTTCACTGCTTAAGCACCACAATGCTTTTTTTTCGAAACTCCAAAATATACCTTTTCTCAGGTATTGCGCCAAAATATATAAAATAATGGAGCTATGTTTAATCTACGCTTCCTCCTAAGTCTCTTGAAATTTCGGTGGTTAAATTCTCCTCGTGCTCGGAATTAATTAACTTTTCCTCTAACGATTTTCATGACAGTTTCTATTTCAGGATTAGAAATTAGCCACGTTTTCAGGAAAAGTAATGCAGTGAAATGATATTTTTATCAAATTCTACTTCAGGTGGAAATGAACCCATTTGAACTACCATCGGTATAACTACCATTGGTATACGCACGAACGAGATCGTTCTGCTGAAAACAATTGAAAATAATTTCGAAATTATTCGTGCCTAGTATTTGGCTTTTCATTAGTATAAATTTTAAAACAATTTTACTAAAAGAAATTTGGTCTTAAAAAGACTGAGAACTGAATGTTGTTGAAATATACGTGCTGAAATCACGTATATTTCTCGGATAGTCACAGTCAAGTAAAAATTTAAGGTTTCAATTACGTTATCACATATTTGCTCTGTGATATCTTCAATATGTCTAATGAATTATGAATCTAAGGCCAGATTTTTTTTTTTTTAATTTCGGAAATTCTTAGATTTTTGATACTGAATTTATCAAACAGTGCTTTAGAAAAATTTACAAGACACTTCTTTCTGGTTTTCGCATCAACAAATGGTTTCATGTGTTATCCAAGAATATAAAAATTTTGCACACGATGCATTTGTTTACACTGCTCTTTGTGACATTACCACCAATGTAACATTTTGTTGTTGTTGTAAACACTTTTTCGAAAAGCCAATTTATGTCTTGTGAGAGATCCTTGAAAAAACTACCACTAAATAATTTGCAATGAGTGATAAAATTGCTAGCAATATATTACATTTTTTAAACGTAACACTTTTACGACAAATCAAACAAGTTACTGCGAAATTTTGTTTCCCTTTCATCTTTTTTCTTTTATCTGCAGAAACAATGAACTTCTTGAAACAAATAATTTCATCAGATATTCTATACTTGGAAGACACCTCTGACTTGAGGGATAGTTGTAAATCTGAGTTTTGTAATAGAAAATGATCTCTCTCTCGATACGTTACTGTTATTTGCCAGAACTAACTATTTAGTTACAATTAGGAACAATAATGTCTCAATTCACACCTAGACCGACAGTAGAAGAAATTCATAAATTATCAAGTTAAATTTTCAATATATATTGTCCATTATTTATTAAATTTCTTAATGCAATGTCCCATGCCAGAGTCTCTCCTTAAACTAGGTGAGCCGGACGTTGAGCAAGGCTCTTCTATGCCTTTAATGAAGTGCTTCTAGAACTTTCAGTATGTGCGACCCATCTTTCAATCTCAATATTCATCGTGCCCTCTCCTTATACAATAACAATGTACTGCATGCAATGTACTGCATGCATGTTCTTTGATACCAAATCTACCACAAACGACCTTAATTATAATTCGCATAAATTATCAAAATAAATATTAAATTTTGTAAGTATAACTTTTAAGTAATATATACTTTAAGTAACAGAATAAGTATCATGTTACTTTCCATCCCTAATTTATATTCGGAACGCATTGCAATATAATTTTTAATTAACCCGTGGTCACTCGCGCCTGTTTTTGCTGCCTTCGTTACTCGCGGGGTGTAGAGAGCACCCCAAACTTTTAACACGTGTATTTAATTATGAAAATAAAAATTAAGTCATTATGATACATATTTATAAAGTACAAGATGTTTTTTGTATTACACAAATAAAATTATTAAATTTATTGCACACAAATGAGACTAACATTAATTTAAACTAAACATACAAAATTTTCATTTTAAAACACATAATTTTATATTTTTTCATAAACCAGTATAAAACGTATATGCCAGTAATAAATATACTTTATAATTAATGAGATAATGATTGTAGAAAGTAGAAAAATAATATTTTAATCATTTTCCAAACTTTCAGAGCAGACTGTATACAAATGCTCAACTTCTCGCGGGAGTTCTCAGCCCTCCAGATAAACTTTTGAAGGTCATTACATTCCAATCGTTCCTTAAAGAGGGATTGCATCACGCCTGAAGGTTCAATGACCTAAAATGTGCAGCTACAGAAAAAATCGTGGTTCTGCACATTCTTTTTAGAAATCTGGGAGGATTTTCTTGTTGCTGGGGTGTACAGAACACCCCGCGCGAGTGATCGCGGGTTAAAGAAGATATCAAAGTTACCAAGTACACAGGTACCTTTAAAGGCTCTCAACTTCCGAAGAAATCTTCACACATTTCACTCCAAGTTTCGAAATCAAATGACAATTTAGTAATAAATCACTCTTTGAATTTTTTTGACAAGTGTGGATGATGAATTTTCTGCCTTGGAAACAAAAGTATTTCGTAATTTTTCTATTGCTTGCTCTTGTACTTTTTAAACTTGTTCCTAATTTAGTACTAACAAACTAATTATCCCAAATACATTGTTCAGTTCTGATACATTTATATTATATCAGAGTGGATGTGCATTTTATTATTATTATTTTTTTTATATCACAATGTATTTTGGTTTGCTTCTTTTCAGTATAAATTAATATAGTATATATACTTTTTAAATGATTTTTTTATTTTACAAGGAAAGGGCACGACTAAGGAAATTCATTTCGGGTCGAAACTTGGTGTAATA
>BMAV01001853.1:139357-163776 GCA_019973955.1 Trichonephila inaurata madagascariensis
TAGAGGCACTGCTATCGTATATATATATATGTGTGTGTTTCTATGCGAATATGCTATTCAGTACTCTATATTTTTATGTATTCTATAATTTATTACACGATTTTAATCTAGCAGTAGGCCAGTATTTGTAGGTAGTATTTGTTGACAAATTTTCATTCATAATTTTCATCCCTCCCCCCCCTCAACAATTTCAGTGTATTCAATGTAATAATAATGTACTTGGGCGCTAAAACTACAATGCGATTTTAATTATAAATCAAACATATTATCAGATAAGTAATAAATTTTGTACATAATTACATTTGTGTTACTTGCAATTATGAATCTTGTTCTTAACTTAATATTGTTAAACTAGTTATCAAATACATTGCACATTACCGATATATTTGTGTGTAAATGTGTATATTATTTATGTCAGAATGTATTTTGTTTTGCTTCCTTTCAGTAAATTTGTAATTTTTAAGATATTTTATTTTCAACTTTTCGATATGCTCGTACCCCCCATGTATGATTTTTACGGCCCCTTAGGGAGGCATACCCCGCAGTTTGAGAATTGCTGCATTAGGCCACACATATTCACTACCCTATTATCATCTATTAAAATACTTTTTTATATAGTACTGTAATTTTGTCCCCCCCCCCCACATTTTAATTATGAAGACATGAATCATCTATGTTGACTCATCTATCCTCCAAAACAATCCCTCGAGCGGGATTATTTTTGTCCTGTGTGATCGAGGTCTATGTATGTCCGTCTCCCTCTTTTTGTGCCCCTCTTTTGAGTGACCTTTTAAATTTCTCTAATTGCACAGCATTTTCTTGGAGACAAAGTACAGTTAAATCATGTTCAGCCCTTTACACCCTCCGAATACAAAAACTGAATGTCTGTTTGTTCATCTCATCAACCGTTAGCAAAGCTCACAAGCTTACAAGAATGGCTGGCAAGCAAAGCACGTGATCGTGATAAGATTCCGCATGTTTGCTCAAAAGAACACTAAATGAACTTCTGAATGAGTGCTGTGATAGGTTTCAAGAATTTTTATGGTCAAAGTGTAGACAACGTATGTTTGGCACATATTTGCTATTAAAATAACGAGTAAATATCTCAAAAACAGTCTTTTTTATGAAATCTAATCTACAATTCTTGCATTTGTAACTTTTTTATAAAAATTATCTAACAATAAATAATTTAAAGTGACTGCCTACCTTCGGACCCAATTTTTTTTATAAAAACAAATTGAGTGTTTTTAGGAAGAAAAATTTAAAAAAAAATATGTTAATACATAAATTTTTTTAAATAAATGTTGTATTTTTAGAGAAATTGGTTGTTTTCAAGGAAATTTTACCAAATTTTAACTAAAACGGGTAACACTGTATAAACATTTCTAATACAATTATCATAATTTTCTTTATACACAACTTACATATTACGGTGCTCTTCAAAGTGAACCAAAATCTAAGAGAAATATTAAAATACAAAAAAATTACATACAATTATACATATTAATATGAAAATTTTCATATTTTTTAAGTTTTTTTCTTTATAAAAACTACCCTAAATAAAAAAATTTTTAACCTACAACAAAACTTATGGTCCACTTTATGAAAAAAATAGTATAATAAACATTCCCACAAAATTTCCAAACGTTATCTGGTTTGATTCTTAAGATATCATGCATCTGGTAAAGATTTCCTTTCGAAAACATAATTTTGAGAAAAACTCATTTAAAGTCTTATCTTACTACCCTTTTGCATAGAGTGATGTTTATTTTTAATGACTATAACTTTATTTCTATTTCCCGTAAGGGAAAAAGAAAAACTGTTTTGGAAAGGAAAATGTTCAAACTATAAGATTTTGAAATAAAAAGAATGCCTTATATGTAGACGAAAAACGACATTTTCAAGGTTGGCAGTCAACTTAAATGTTTTCTAAATATAATAAAATAAATACCGTAAAATCCAGCGTATAACGCGCACTTTGAACTCAAAAAATAAGACCGAAACTTAAGGGTGCGCGTTATACGCCGGGTATAAAAATGATAGCTTTAAAAATAGCAAAAGATATGAAAAAAAAACCTTTCTTCTATATGTATCGAAACACTGTTTATTTAAAAGAAACGACTTGCCTTACGAACTAAAAGAGTTGTAGTTCTAGAAGCATACTATTTTTTCAAAAATTTGGGATAATACTTTGAATAAATGATTTCAATGCATAAAAGCAATGTATACTAATATTTCAGATTTCTTCGTTAAAAAGGGGGTGCGCGTTATACAGCGAATATACCTAAAAATTAAAAAAATCAGCTTGAAAGTATAGGTGCGCGTTATACACTGGTGCGCGTTATACGCCGGATTTTACGGTAATAATGATAATAATAGTATATATATATATTAAGAGCCAGAAATATTTATCTTTATTCCTTAAAATAAGGACTATAATTTTTAATTACTTATAAATGAATCAGATGTTTTTTTTTTAGATTTTAATTTTAATTTTTATATTATGATTTTTTTTTATTCATTGCTTTACTTCATTGTATTTCCATAAAGTAAATATTAAAAAATAAAATAAGTTGGAAAGTGCATTTTAAATGCAGAAAAATATCACGAATAAAAGCTGTGCAATACGATGAAACATTTCAAAAGTCATTACCATCATTCATAAACATGCATTTTAATCAGATATTTTTTGCCTTCTAAATCAATTTCTGACGATTTATTTCTCCAAAGCGACATAATTTTTTTTTTCTTTCTAAATAAATACTGCAATCATTGGGAAAAGATCGAGGCAAAAAATGGGAGAGAAATCGAGAGAGAAAGAACGCATCAAACTAAACTCGCATTTTAGCATTTTATTTTTCAGTTTTACTTTTTCACCTCTTTTTTTTTTGCAATTTATCGTTTAAAAGCATTATTATATGCAGAATAACGAATATTCTGTGAAATAATTGCTCTCATTTCAGAAACCTCGTTATTACCCAAAAGAGTCTTGTCGTAAGTGCAATTTATTTGAGACATTCTTAATTGCTACATCAATTACTTTTCCCTGATCATTTGCCATAACTGTGGAGTATGTTTAAGACGTAATCTTGCTTTTCTTGTCGCAGAGTTTTAAAAGTTTTAAAAGGGGAAACTGTAGAACGATCAAGATAAAATTCACTCTGTGTTCGTGCCAAAAGCTTCGGGTAGACAATCGTTAATATTTCATGAAATAGTTATAAAGATAAAATCCTAAAGATAAGATATTTTGTAGAGCTACGTCTAAATTTCAAACACCTATTCGGAAACTGTGTATGAATTGCACTTATCAGAATCTATTTTAAATCTGAAATAAAAAATAAATATGTATACTTTTTTTAACAAAAATTAATATTTAACGTCAAATGTATTTTATTGATCTTTTAAAAAAAAGAAAGTTTGTTCGTTCAATATTTAATTTGCAACGTTTTGCTCCAATTATTCATTCTCATCAAGCAAAATAACAAGCATGAACAAAGTAACTAAGCATTTATCTAAGCGATTTGATGCGAGTGATTTCTACGGTTTTTCTTGAAAAATATTTCCAATTAAAACTATTTGATTTTTCTATGCCCTCGTTGGGTTAGCTTGGTTTTTTTGGATCAAGTTGCTCTTTAAATTAGCCACGGCATGGGATTAATAAATAATTTTGTTATTCTGAAAGTAATTTTATTACAAATATGTTGGTTCCAAAACGCGTTTTTGTTGTTATCTAAGTAAATCGGTATATGCATAGGTAAACACAGAAACTCACTCATTACAACATCTCCGTAATTATTAGATCTACAGATTGGAAATTAGTGTTCTTATTTAGTAGAGATCCAAAGAGAACGGGATTTGTGAATTTAGACTCCCAAGGAAAGGGAGAGTTGAGAGGTGTTGAGAAAAGAATTCTTGTATTTGAACTTACAAACTTAAAATCTGACACCCGTGTCTTTTTTGTAGAATAGAGATCTTTTAAGAACAAGTTTTGTAGAAATCGTCTCCCACAATGATAATTTTTTTTTATATTTGTTTTTGATTTAATATATTGACGAAATGATGAATCGCTGAAATATAGGTTTATTCAACCTACTTTATTGCTTCATTTCATTATTTTATTTTCAAAGTCGTTATTTTCATTTAGTCTGTCTTAAAATTTATTTGAAATTATTCAAATTTTACTTCACAATCCCTTCGTGCAAAGACCGAATATTCCTGTGAGTAATTCTATATAGAAAATAATTATTTTAGTAACTGAAAAATATAAATTCATTGTTCTGAAAAATGTGTTTATTATTTATAAGAAAATGCCCGCACATCCATAGTTTGTCTCAGAATAATAAAATTTCCTCAAGAAAAGGCACGATTTTCCCTTATTTTATCAAATTTCTTCAACTCTTATTAATTCGTTTGGGCATATTTTAAGAAGTTCAATCTTGTTAATATTTAGACATGAATGAAAAAAAAAATGCTGAAACAAAATGCAATATTCAGAAATATGAAACAAGCAATAATTCATTTGCTTTTGACTAAGCAAGGTGAATAATATTTCAATATTAATAGACACCTCGCAAGAATAAGAGAGAACTACCTACTAATTTCCCTTAATGAGATTACTCTTATATCATTATTTAGTTATTGAAAGACAAAATACTAAGGATGCAAACATATTTTATATGAAGCCAATACGAATTTCAAGCATTTATTGCCCTAAATTCCCATGTTTATTTATTCAGATAAATCTTTGCAAAACCACTTAGAGAAACTAAGCGTAAAACATGTGCATCGCTACATTTGCGTGAACATAAAACAGAGTAAATTGATTGCAATTTATTCTCCACTAACATAACTCGGGAAACCATCAAACAAACCCTACTTAATTCACAATATCCCAGAAACCTGAGCCGTTGTCTACAATTTGTATTTTTTTTTTTTTTTTTATCTTTCAGTGCTGTATATATCATATTTTTTTCCGATTCTGATAAAGCCAACCTTGAGTTATGTCGGCGACCGATTGTCGCCCTCCCCCAAGGCGATATTATGCGCAATCAACCGCGCATAAAATGAAATGTTCTATCCTTCCATCTCGAATTTATCAAAGCCGTGGAGGGTATTTTTTAGTTCACCATATCAAATCGTGGATGTGCGCACTGGAGGCCATTTACAAATGAAGAATCTATTGTTTACTTGGTTGCTGTTTGATAAATATTCAAGTTTACGTTCGCTTCAGAGAGTTTTGCGTTGCGGACTTACCATCAATTTGGTAAATAATATCGAGTTTATTGAATGTTTGGCGACGTTTCTTTTTTGTTACTGTTTCTGCATCCTAATTTATATGCTTTTGTTGGTTCAGCAAATTTTCGGAATAAAAAAAATGAACAGGAGAGTGGATTTTGCTGATGGCAATTTATTTGAACGAATAGATGAGAGCTTTATTCAAAAAGAAGTGTCTTTGCAACAAAGGCGATGAGGAAACTTGAACAAGTCGCTCTCTAAGTAATTAGCCATCATTGTTTCTTTTTTTTAAGATTGGTACAATTGCTCTTAAAGAATCGTTCTACATTAAACACGCTAAAATACTATAAAGCGGTAAAAAATGTTTTACAACTAATTAATTTTAGCTTACAATAAGAACATCTTGAGGATGAAACTTCACACAATCTTAAGATTCTTTTTTTTTCATTATCTTGAATAGTATTGGAACTTAATTGGCCGTTAACAAGAGTTGGAATAGTGCGACAATTTTATGAAATCAAGTGCTTATCATTAAGGAATTTAAGAAAAATGATTTGGAAAGAAATAAGAAAAATCTGTGTCAGAGTATGTACAAAGAAATCAAATTTATGTTGAGAATAGAAATTTTTCGTTTATTTTTAATTTTTATTCAAAGCAATACTTGCTTTTAAAAATGCTAAATTTCTGTTTTAAAATTAATATAAGCTTTATAACATATTAAATTATTCGTAAAATCTTCGAGTTTTTTTTCTTTTACATATTTATAACTAATATATGCATGAATCGAATTCTACATATACATAATTCGTGTAACATCTTACTTTTAAATACCATTAATAAAAATTCTAAATATATATATATATATTTATTTAAGTTTTGTATAAATTGGATGTTTATCAATATTATAGCTACTTGAGTTTGTATACGTAAAGATAGAAAAAAACATTTATAGTTTATAATTGCAACCAATTGCAGGAAAAAAGAATTCCAGTCCTGGTTTACTGTATTATTTTTATTATTTTCATATTCGAGTTTCAAAATAGTGTTATTCAGTCATGCCTGTGTCATTTTATCTATCTGGAGTACTCTTATAGAAATTGTGAAAAATATAAAAAAGTAATTGGTAATTGGCTTAAAGGATCATTAGCTCATTTTGTCACTGAGAAACAATCAAAGTGGTTTGCACATAATAAATACATTAACTCAGCAGAGTAAATTGAATTTTTTAAAAGTAGATTTGCATTTTTATTAATATTACTATAAGTAAAAATGAGTTCTGTTTTATTTGGTTTGAAAATTTAATTGAAACTTCATAACTCTTGAGAACATTGTCTGCTTTGAAATGATTTTAATAATATGTTAAAAATGGAGATTAAATTTACTAACTATTCATAATGTAGAATTTAATTTGTAAGTATTAACATGATAGAATTAATAATTATAATAATCAAATTATTTATAATTCATGAATTACACTCCCTCCCGAAAAAAGAAGTCAAAAGAAATGGAAATGAACAATCTTTAAAATTTTGGTTCTAAAACACAATATTCCCATTAAAATCTTCAATTATATGAGTATAATTATTTTAAAATTTAAGAAAACTGATTGTGGTGAATGTATTACATTAAATAAATTGACTGATTAAAAATATTAATGCAAAATTTGAAGCATTTGGGTTCCTTCGTATTTTAATAATGTTAAAAAATGATATGTTAAAGATTGAAAAAAGTTATAATATGAACTATTTAATTAAGCGTTTGTATTGCTAATTATTAAATTAATTAACCTAGGGGCTATGTTTGAGTATATAACCGACATTGAGCCTGTTTAAGCAACTGGTTATTATTGCCATTTATTTTATTTATCTAAATAAACAAAAAGGACTATCAGTATTTACCATAGTGGTTTCCTTTTTAAGTAGAAATATTTATTAAAAAAGAAAGAGCTTAGGAATTTTTCAAAAAAGAAGAAAGCTATATTTTGAATGGTGTTTGAGATCAAATTAATTATATTCAAGGCATCAAATTAAAATCTGATTTTAAGCTGAAGTCATCATAAAATAATTTATTAATTAAAAATATAAAATAAATAATGCTTATTTTTATATGTATAAATAATATATTTAATGAATTTAAAAAGCAAAAAAATCGTTTTAGATGGAAAATTTTTAAATGTGGTTACCTATTCATCGAGATATTTTATTTGAAGTACCTTTTTAAAAACAAAAATTAACTGGAAAAAATTGTTTAGTACTAATATGAAATTGTAGCAAAACTTTTATGGCTGAACATTTTTGAAAACGAATTATTAACAAAAAATAAATTGTTATCTATGCAGGCAAACATTAAGGGTGTGTGTAAAGGGTACAGAGATGACACGGAATCTTATAGGAATGCCTGGCCGCAAATGCATTAGTTAAGAGCTATGGTGCAAATAAGCAGAGGGGAAAAAGAAAAAGAACAAACAATGCATTAAAGGGACAGAAAACATTTTATTGAAAGATTTTACTGCAACATGTGTTTGAAATTACGACCATAAGTCGTACGACTAGCCTGATAGCGATGCTATATGGAATTCCTTATGGTGTGGAAAATTCCTGGCATGTCACTAATCCTTTCGTCAGCTACGAATATTCGAGTGATAAGAGATAACTCCATCAACTGAATGAATGGGTGTCTCGAAAACGAAACTCTTCATGTGACCAGAACCAGATTCACGTCCCCTTCTGTTAGTGGGATGTGGAACACACATGTTCGGGTCACGTTCCTTGAACAACCACCGAGGGGCAGGCCCATTGCAATCCGCAGCTTCAGACGCAATCAAGATGTCGACCAGTTCATTGTTTGAATAGAATTCCATCCTACTACCTCGAGAAACGGTTTGCAAATGACGACTTCAGATAAGATCTGTTTTCAAGAAACCTTCCGTTAAGCATCATCTACCGCATCACTGCCGGGAGTAAATCTTCCAAAATGTAAAGTATTCGAAGCAGTGCCGCTGTCAGGTCTGCCAGACGATTTCTGGTCGTAAAATCGAACACCTGAAGCCGAAAAACCTATCAATAAAATGTTTTCTGTCTCTTTATATGTTGTTGTTTCTGCTCTTTTTTCTTTTGTTCGTACCATAGCTCTCAACCACGGAGTTTCCTGACCTTGCATTCTTATATGATTCCGAGTCGTCTGTGTACGCCCTACACACCCTGAAAGCTCGTCGGTCTGATAGGGAATCACCCTGTATGTTTATATACTTCTAGAATTCTTGTTTAGAATTATATACTCCAAGATTGTTGTTTTTTAGAAATATGATACAATTAAAGGTATCCAAAAGTCAAATTTTAACACATGACATGTTTAGAGATATTTGCTTATCCCCCAAAAATGTTTTAATTTAAATAAATATTATAAAATGAAAGTCAGTCAATATACAAAGGATATAATGTCCCTCAAAGCATAGGAAACCCTTAGTAATAACTAAATATATGTTTAACCAGCGGTCACTCGCTCCTGTTTTTGCTACCGTCGTTACTCGCGGGGTGTAGAGAACACCCCAAACTTTTAACACGTGTATTTAATTATGAAAATAAAATTAAGTCATTATGATACATATTTATGAAGTACAAGATGTTTTTTGTATTATACAAATAAAATTATTAAATTTATTGCATACAAATGAGACTAACTTTAATTTAAAGTAAACATACAAAATTTTTATTTTAAAACACATAGTTTTATATTTTTTCATAAACCAGTAAAACGTATATACCAGTAACAAATATACTTTATAATTAATGAGATAATGATAGTAGAAAGTATAGAAAAATAATATTTTAATCATTTTCCAAACATTCAGAGCAGACTGTATAAAAATACTCAACTTCTCGCGGGAGTTCTAAGCCCCCTAGATAAACTTTTGAAGGTCATTACATTCAAATCGTTCGAGAAAGAGGGATTGCATCACGCCTGAAGGTTCAATGACCTAAAATGTGCAGCTACAGAAAAAATCGTGGTTCTGCACATTCTTTTTAGAAATCTGGGAGGATTTTCTTGTTGCTGGGGAGTACAGAACACCCCACGCGAGTGATCGCGGGTTAATGAAACTTTACAATAATATAGCTTATACATCAGAATAACACATAGGCTAAAATTTATAAAGATATTGTGTGAAGTGTCCAAAATATAACGATAATTGTCAAGTAAGTAGGAAAATTTCTGCTATATGCAAAAAGCCAGCAACAGCATATGTCTATCTTTTATGTTTGAAGCAAAACTTTCCCTTTTTGTTTTGTCTACGCCATGTGTCAGTGCGTGCTCGTTTCTAATTTATTCATTTGATCAGTGTAATCACTATTTTTTTTTATTTCAGAATAAAACTTGATTTCGCGAAGAGAGATGTAGTGGCAAGATTTTAACATAAAATAAATGCAACAGAAAGTAATATTAACGTATTACACTTCCCGATATATAAATTATTTACACTATTTTAAGCGTTCATTACACAAAATGCGTAACAATGTGTTATTTTTGCTGAACAGAGATCAGCATAAGGGTGTTTTCAAAAATCGACCGACTAGAGTGTTACGGGGAGTTATAAATAAATAAAAATCCCTTTAATCAGCTATAGATCTACAGACTTAAAATTTAACAAACAAGTTTTTTTCAGCTGAGATATGCGAAAAGCTTTTTGTTTTGTTCAATTTGCAATCCACGTAAAATTAACTCATTAAAAACTTCTTTATCTTTTCTTCTTCAATCTGTACTGTTTAATTTTTCAATTCACCCGTGCGAAGAACGGGTACACGGTGTATATATATATATATATATATATATATAATATATATATATATATATATATAATTTTATAATATATATATATATATATATATTATAATATAATCAGACCTCCATTTAACGACGTCGTTAAATCCCCAAAAAAGGTTTGTTGTTTGGAAAATTCGTTATACAGAGGTTCATCTTAAATATACTTTATAAACTCAGAATAACAAATTTTAAATTTATAAACATTATATACTAAAAAAAAATTTATTAACACCTTTTTGTAAATTAATGTATATTTATTTTATATATCTTACCCATAAAAAAAAGTAAAGAAAGAGGGAAAGAAAGAAAAACTGCAAGGAAAACAAGAAAAAAAAAAAAAAAGAAACGTCGAAGGCTACACTATATTTTCAACAATAAGAAAATGGTTGTGGATTAAAATTAATGAATTTTAAAGACATTTTCTAATTTAAAGCATAAAAGTAATTTTATAAATACATTATTTTATAACTATAAATTCTAAATATGCAACTTAAAATTGAAATACAATTTAAACACCCATAATTTTCTTGCTCTTTGTGAAATAGACATCTAATAAAATTAGTTCAAGATTTATGACCACCATAAAATGTGTTAAAAGAGAGAAATGTCCAGAAATACTTTAAAAATAGGGGGGAAAATTGTATCACAACAGAAAACGTTCGTTAGATAGAAAATGCCTTTCGCAATTGAGGGTTATTTTACGATAAAAATCGTGAAATGTTCTTGTTTGCAGGAAAAAGTTCTCTGTACAGAAAACCTCGCAATATAGAGGTCTGTTAAATGGAGGTTCGACTGCTTATATATATATATATACTCAACATCAAACATCGAGTAATAAAAAACGAGTTCTTTTTGTTCATACCGCATTATTATAAACGACGTATAAATTTTTAAAAAAAATGCCTCAATAGGCCTTATATAATCTAATAACGTTATAATTTATTTTCTGAAATCTTTAACATTTTACCAAAAACTACAAACGCATGAAAACAAACCGTATGAATATTTCCTCTTTATCTATAAAGGAAAATAATTTGATTTGGTTTTCACAAAACATAAATACATTTGAATTCACACAATGGCCCAAAACAATTTATAAGGAACGAGAAATGCTTTCAGAAGAATATTTTTATTTTTGCTTTTCTAGAGGTCAGGGTACGTGCAAATTTAAGGTATTTTAATTAAACTTCCTTCATGTAAAAGAATTTGAATTTAAATGCTTCACTTCTCCTTTATAAGAAAAAAAAATCCTCGATCAGCCTTTCATTTATTATTCTGAAATAGCTGTTAAACACTTCTAAAAACTAAAGCTTTAGTATTCTACTAATATCAGCAGATATGTAAAACTTTAATAACTTGGATTCGTAATGCATTTTTTTTTTCTTTTGCTTTCCTGCATCTTTTCAAACATGTTTGACTCTTGACTTTTCAAACATTAATGAGATGAACCTTCAGATGTGGGACAGTATACTAGGTGGTGGGGAAAAAATTCGCAAAGTTTGCGAAAGTATTTCGTTGTGGAATTTCTATAATTAAACTTCACCTAGAAGGCTGTTGTGGTTAGGTAAAGGGGAAAAATGTGATTTACTTCTTACGGAATGAATTCCTGAAAATTTGTAAAGTATTCTAGATGGCTTCAAAATATAAAACGAATTTTATTAAATGCATATTTAATATATGCACATAAATAGAAAAATTATCAATTTAAATATGAAATTTTAAGACTTTTTAGCTAGATAGAATGACAGAGTTATAATAATATATATATATATATATATATATATATATATATATATATATATATAGGTCAATTTCTACTAACAAGAGATCCACCCAAAAACAATAAACTCGACAAAAAAAAAAAGCAGAGGAAAATCACACAATGAAGGAAAAAAGAGAACGAGATAATAAATAAAAAATGGATGATGGTGCTATGAACATCACTGACTTGGGGACAGTTATTATATAAAAATTAAATTATAAAAAAAGGGGGTTGAACATTTTTTTTGCCACCCAAACCTTTCCCCTTTTTTTGTAAATAACACGAGAAAAAACCAATAGGAAATAATGGATAAAATATCTAAACCATTACAAGATGGGGGTAACTTACCAAAAAAATTGCACTTACAAATGCAAACCCCGCGCAAATCTGAGTGGAAACATTCAATTTGTTGCCAAATTATATACCCTAATACAGATTTAAATCAAAAGGGGGCGAAAGTAGCACTTAACCAAAAATTAAAAAAAAAATAAAAAATTAATTTTCATATTATAGCATAACTATGACAACACCAAGAAATATGAATAAAAAAATAGTAAAAAATTTCTAATCAATATTAATAGGAGATAACTATAAAAATATTTATTTTTAGTAATAAGCTAATTTTTAATCTCATAATTTTAATCCCCAAATATTTTTAATAGTTTATTTATATAACTATTAATAAAATAAAATTGGTATTTCTGATTTAAGCAATATTTATAAAATTGTATAGTTATTTATAATGTCGATTTTTTTTTACACAAGAAATTTATTACGTTGTATATAATAATAAAATATTTTTGAATATAGCATGTACATTACTCTCCCAATGAGGAATTTTTTATAATATTAAAATTTAAAATTTTTTCTTTTTATCATAAATAAGAAACTTTGTATATAGTACGAGTAAGTAAGAACAGAAAGTATATATATATATATATATATTTCTGTTCGAATTAATTGGGATAAACATGTTTTTCTTGCTTGATTTGGTATGTGATTACCAGTGATGTCCTGAGCTGTTACTAATCGTTTATATCTGCCAAGAGGTAGTGTGATGGATTGACTTTGACTATAACTTACTGTTTGACTTTTTTTTTTTTGTATTTTTACTCAGATACGGGATTTCAGTTGAGCTGGGGCGTAAAATATTACTTATGTTGTTCAATGAGGGATATTATTCTGAAAACGTTCTTAAAATCCTCTTTAAACACACTTCTGTGACTGTGGGAGGTAAGTATGACAGGGTTGGGAAAAATGTGTTTGAACAATTTTTATTTGATTGGGGGAAATCCCCCCAAAAAAGAAATGGTGTTGGGCCAGGAAAATTACTCAAAGAACTGATAAAATTTTAAGAAGAAATTGAAAAATAAATCCAAGGAAGACAAGAACAGATCTTTGAAAGTATTTATTGGATTATAGTGTTGAAGTGTGTATCGTAATTGTACGCAAAACTCTTCTAGAAATTGATCGTAAGGCAACAAGCTCGAGGAAAAAACAACTTATAACTCAAAAAATGATGGAAAAACATTTAGCTTTAGCCAAAAGATTTCGATCTTGGACTATTAACGACTCGAAGAAGATAATTTTCAGTCAGGAAGCATATTTATTTGGGCTGGATACGAATCACAAGTGCCGTAAGAAAAAGTGAAGGTGAAACTCTGCTACCAGATCATATTAAACAAACTTTAAAATACCCTTGAAAAAGAGATGTATTGGGTTTTTCGCTACAAATCCATTGTAAACTTAGTTCCTCTTAAAAACAGAATGAATTTTGTCAAATACATAGAAATATTATGCAATAGATTCATGATATCAAGTCAAGGAACATTTCAACAGGTCTTGGCTCTTTGTAACGATTCAATATCAGTCCAGACTTTTATGCAGGAAAATAAAATGCAAGTGCTAGTTTGGCCAGGTTATTCACCAGACATATATCTTATTGAAAAGTTATGGGGTTTTCTCAAGAATTGTTAAGCTAAGATGAAATGCACGACAACAGAACAGATGATAAAAATTACTTTTCAAGTGTATTTCTAGGATGATAAAGTCAAAGTAATGTGTGCTACATAAATTCAATGCCAAAACGTGTTCAAGAGGTCATTTATGTTAAAAGAGGACGTACTTCGTAGAGAGTTTTCAGTCTACTTAATACATCTAATGATTAAAAGCTGAGATCTTAGAAAAAATAGTTTTTTTCTATTTGTCCTAATTAATTCGAACAGTATAGTGTATATATATATGTGTGTGCGTTGTGAGTGTGCGTGTTCGTGTGAAAGAGAGAGAGAGAGAGGAAGAGACAGAGAAAGGGAAACAACGATATCCAATCTCCCCAGAATCTTGTCTTCCAGAATCCCATCCGCCAAGAAGTACTTGGGGACATCAATCCTTGACCTCACGAAGGTGGTTGTCTTTTGTTGTTGCTGTTTTTGCTACGATCCCATTTAATATTGTAGTATTCTTGTTGTTTCGTCAGTAAAGGTACGTTTTGTGAAAGTCTTAGTCTCAACTGAATTTTTCAAGAAACGCTTTTATAGTCAGGATTTCTTAACCGAAAAAGAACGAAAAATTGAAAGAAAAAAAAATGGTGCAACCAGGTTAAAGAACTTCGCTTTGAATAATCTTCAAATAATACTCAATGCTTTTCAAACATCAAATGAACAAATTCAAGATAATTTATCCAAATGAATAAAAAGAGCGTTTGAACAAGGCGAAAATAAGAAAATGCTTTTGTTTGATGTATTGGTTTGAAAAATTGGTTTAAGAAACTTCCCGATATTCTGGTTGAAAAATAATGCTTATAATGTTTTTCTTCTTACATTTTGTGAATATTTAGCCAAAAAAAAGTGCTTCATTGTTTTTACCTTTTACACTATCATTTTTTTTTGTTTAGTTTTATGTTCTAAGCATAAAGTTATTTTCTTTCAATAAAATTTTATATGAGCGAATAACTTGTTTTCAGAACTTGTTTACTGAATGGGAATTAATTTAAATACAATACTTCCGAATTCATACTGCCCTTTTTGTCACATTTGTTTTATATATCACAAAATTTTATTTATATCATTATATTTATAGATATACCATTTATTCTATTAAAAAGAGAAGCAACTAAGTAAATTTCATCACTATTTCATATTATTATTTGTTTAGCTCTGAGAATAATCTGTGTTTTTTTTATGTTATGATATTTTTTTAAGTACATTATGTTACATTAATTAATAACAAACAAATTCGAGGGAATAATAATAAATCTCATTGTTTGAATATATTGTTTTCGATCAAAACAAAAATTTCTTCATTGTGTATGTTGGCTATCTACATTAAATTCAAATTGAAGCGTGTGCTTCCGTGGTATACAATTATTCTTAATATAATTATTTATTAATTATTTACATCTTTATTATACATTGAACACTTTACCTTTTTTTTATTGCATTCTAGATTATAACCTGTGAAAAGAATAAAATGATTGAGAGAAAAGGAAGGTAAAGGGGGAAAAAATGACCTTTTCTCATTGAATATTACTTTCCTTACGAGATATAAACTTAAGAAATATTCCTTGAAATCTAATATTGCTACTGCATATAAAAAAGAAAGAATATGAGATCAGATTTGACATTTTAAACTAACATATATTTGATATAAAATGGAATAGAAAAAAAAAAATAGAAAAAATGTTTTGAAAGAAAACGTATGATAGGAAATAGATTGTATTTGAAAAGGTTTAAAAATTTATTTTAAAACATTTGGAAGATAAAATATGATCATATACAGAGAACAACATTTTCAAAGGTGACCTGGTAAGTAAAATTTAGATTGTAATTTTCATTAGAACCCAAATTTTTTGCTGTGTTTTTTATAGAGTTTATATGTCGCTTGACTACTATGAAAAGTTTATTCATATTATACTATAAAACAATATTTTATTTTTTAATTTTTTTTTACAATTTTTTAGCGCTATTGATTTGTAATAAAGAATTTCTCCCGATCACTGATTAAAATTTGTAAGAAATCGTAAAATATTTATTATTCTAATTTATGAGAATTGCATCAAAATTATTTTGGATAATGAAATGAATATTAATTGATTAATTTATTTTTTTATTAACGCCCCCTTACGAAGCTACAAGGAAATTATTGTCAACGACCCTCGTAATATTGTATCATTTTCTAGTGCTAAGGAGATGACATCAGAGCCGGCTTTCCGCTCTCCAAATTTCCGCATCAAGCCAATATGTGATACGTATATTTGGAATGTGAAGTATCATCTCCAATGTGGATTCGATCATATAGCGTAGTAATGCAAAATTTCTCAAAAAGGAATAACATGCTGCTAAAATGCAACGAAATTAAAAAAAATTTAAGGTATCCGATTACGTTCGAAATCGTGATTTTAAAAAAGAACATAAATGGATAATTTTCATGATATTTAGTGTCACTTAGATTAGAATACATGTATAAAATTGCTTTAAGGACATTTTGACAAAAAAAAATTATTTAAATACAATACTTCGGCAAAAAATTAACTTTGAATAACCTTTTTTCAAAATGTTCTCCTTTTGTGAAAAATGCTTCTATAACAATAATATTTTGCTTATAAAAAGTAAAGACATCACCCGAGAGTCTCATAAATATCATAAATATTATCCATTTATACTTTGTTGCAAAATCATGGTTCCGAATGTAGTCGGATACCTTAAGATTCATTGGAATACTTATCCCAATTAAGTATTAACTTTTAGAAATCATTAACTCATCACAGTTTATAATTCAATTATTTACTTGGTGGATATTTCATTATTTGCTTTTTGATTCAGAGATATGAAAAATTTGAAAATAATGAAGCTTTATAAATAGTAATAAAATAATATTTTATTAATACTTCAGTTACATAAATAATTTCTAAAATATTGAACGAGGTAAGATTTCAAAAATTCAGTAGAAAAAGTGTATTGAAAGTTATTTAAAATTTAAAAAAAACACTGTATCTTTATTTAAATAAAATTTTGAGGTGATAGGTTTTAAAAATAATATTTCATCAGTTTAAAAATAAAAATAAAGTGCAATATTGCATAGGATGCAATTATTTTCAATATAATTTTTATTTTGTTACGAATGTCGACGTAATTTTTCTCCCTCAACTTTTTTTCTCTTTAATCCCTTTTGGAGAATAAAATGTAAATATTTATTAAATACAAATGTAAGAAATAAACGTGTTATGCTAAACAATTCTTAATAATTTTTTCTTATAAAAATTCATTTTAAATTATCTATTAATATTCAGGTATCTCCAAACTGTGACCCACGGGCCACCATCAGCCTGCGAGCACTAATCCCATCCACCAAGTTTATTTTTATTGATTCATAAAATTTAGAATGTTTATAAATCATTTAATTTGATTAAGATAGATAATATTTGAAATTCATAGTGAACTTAAAAATTTTATTTAGAAAAAAAAATGTCAAGGTTTCTTTTTTATTAAAAATCTACAATAGTTTAAATACATAGATAATGCATATAATGAAATTAAACATAAGTATATTTAATGAGCTTTGTTTAGTTACTTAGTTAAAGGAAGCTACTTTTATGTACTTGAGTTTACTACTTTATAACTGATGAAACTGCGTGAGTGCAATATTTAAAAAAAAATCATCAGTTAAGAGTTATAATATTTTTCTTCAAAAATCTTGGTAAATTATAAATCAATCCTTTCCATTTTAAGTTCTGATGAAAGGGATTCAGAAAAGACTTTAAAAAATTCCTGGTGTCATTTGTATTCACATTAAAATTTCGAAATGGAAACTCAAAATTTATTTTTAAACAGCCCAAGATTTCAATTGCAAAATCCATCGAAAAAAGATTCACCTCACTCACCGGTTAGCTCTGAAACGGAAATTTGAACGAAAATCAAACCCATAGTATGTTGATAAGATGAGCGTAAGTCTGGGTTCTTTGGATTTATTGGAGTAACTAGTGTGGACATTAAACTAAAGTTTTTGGATATCCCTGGTCTAGACAATTAATGCTTGAAGAGTTATTTAGATATTTTTTGAGAATATAAATATGTGTATAGTTTTCAAAGGACAGCATATATTTTGTGGCGAACTTTTTTCTTTACTTTAAAATAGTAAAAATAATTAGTAATTCATTGTTTAATGGAGTACCAGTCATAGCAGAAATTGGTTTTCATGTTCACAGTTTCTGAAAGTTATTTAAAACGAAATAATTAAAAACATTCAAATCATGCAAAATATTCATTTTAATTGTAATCACACACTGCATGTATAAAACACTTTTTTTAATAATATGTATTTTCGTTTTTTTTTTTTTTTTTCCTAAATGCTTTCTAAAAACTAAGCATCATGTAACACATATTTGCGACAATGTTTTTTGTGTTTCAGAAAATATAAGTACATTATTGATTTCTAAGTTTCGAATTTTATATACATACGAATTAAAACAAAAGTGTCAGATGTAGAAAAAATTCTAAGAAAAATTGGATATAGTACATAAATTTATAAATGCATTTTATTCAATTCCCCACTTTTGGGCATTAAGATGCACAACAGAGCAATATGTTCCTACAAATGAATACTCATTACTAAATGAACAGTAAAATTTCATTCATTTATGTAATTTTGATGAATATGATAAAATAACTTATTTTACATTAAGTTAATTATTTTTTAAATAAGGGTAAACCGTTTAAATTACTATTTTTTTAAAATAATATGAGGCTAAAATAATTGTTATAGCATTTAACTAACTTTAAATATTTTTAATGGTATTTTTGTGTGTGTGAATAAATTGCTCTAAAGAAAATATTAAAAGTCATTCTTATTGCAATTTTGACACCAAAATAAGATACTTAACTTCATTTGTTTTCCTGTATGAATTTTTCATGTAATTGTAAAAATAAAATGTATAAATTGATTTTGGTTTAAGTAAAAAAAAAATGTTTAGTTTTTAAAATTAAATGAAGAAAAACAAGAAGAAAATGTTTTATGAGTCAAATATACGATGATATAAATTTTAGTTTTGGTATTATATCTAAACCTTCTGTGGAGGAAAAAAAAATGTGCTCACAATAGAACACAAGGAGTAGTCCTAATTGCAATAAACTTTAAAAAGAAAATAAAAAATGATTACTCAATATAATTTTAGTTAATCACAGACTGCATAAATAAACTAAAAGTATTTCTTATTTTACTTTTAAAAAATTTTAATATGATTATAAATGAGATTTCATTGCTATCATTTACAATGCATTTTCTCTAAAATGCTTTATTCGCGCGATAAGAAAGCAACATTAATCTTAAATCAACTGCATTCATTTAATTATACTTTATACTAAAATAAAATTCAAATCATATAATTCCTCTTAGTTAAAAATAGCAACACTGCAAAACTTATACTTTTTTTCTACTCGTTAATTTAAGTAAAACTTTGTTTCAGACAAAACAACTGAAACAAAGTTTCGAATAAAATGTTTCTACAACCGAAACTAAAGCTGGCAGTACATTTACACTTATTCTGTCCCGAAATAAAATACTTTCTTCTAAGACCTGCTCTCTCCATGGTTATGGGATTTATTCTACTCTAGTCCAAGCCTAAGGTGTAGACAAACACAGCTGAATAAGAGCATCCGTTTGGCCTATTGACTACGATCTCTCCCCCACTCACCCCATGCCGAGTGGAAAAATCCCTACATACCACAACTGCACATGCGTTATTCTGCCTGCTGGCGAGTCGTCCCGTTCTCTAGGCAGAGAGAGAATTGAATCTTGAAGCTCAAGATCGGAACCTTTCTTCCTCTTAGCATCTTTATTGGCTGCTCTCTGAGTCACTTGTATGCATGCGTTCATGGTTAGGGAGTAGTGCACTTCGGATCGCCTGGTATTTGGTGAATTCTCCTCTGTAAGTTTATCACGGCATAGCGCAACTGGGGAAGCATTCACCAGATTTACAGTCGCGCTTAGAATTCATAAAGACTCGTATAAATTGCGGGGAGTATTTTATACTTTATGCCTAAGGTGTTTATATCAAGTAGATTTATTTAAAAACTTAGAATGTGAAGGAGTGTGTTCGACGCTATTTAAACTTTATATATTCATCATTAAGTTTAGAAAGTTCAAACAGAACAGTTTTAATAGGTTTAAGAAAACTTTTATTTGTATGTAGGTGTCGTGAAGAGTATAACATAAATAAATTTATATAAACGCAGTTTACTGAATCTGAATGTTATAAAACAAAATAATTTGTGCTGATCTTTTAAAAGCGTCGTATTGACTTTTAAAGAATAGTTAAACGGCATTTCGAAAGGGACATTTGCTTAAAAAAATTTTCGGAGAAAGCTACATCAATTTAATAAATATTCGATTTTTATTCATAAAGATTTAGTTCAACGTTTCTACATCTCTGAGTTCCAAAACCGAAACTTTTAAAACTTTCCCAATAACTTAAAAGAAGATCTTAAGTTGAAGATAGTAAACAGTGCACTGGAAATTATTATGCACATAAATATGACTTTTACAGCATAGACTTTATACTATTAACTAGCATTGTGTAAAGACTTATAGGTGCACTTTTTTCACATTCTCAAGGTAATACAATTGAAACTTAATGATGATCGGTGTCACTTCAAAGGACAGCTATGTCCGTGAAATGTACATATATACTGTATTAACGTTTACACTGCTATATTGCCACATGGTTATGTCCAGACATATAGACTCTGAATCAAAAACTCTAAGTTCTAGAGTTGTTAACACACACTATGGTTCTCTTCGTGGCTTTATCAGCAGTTTACCTAGCCGTCAACTGCAACCCATTGAAGTATTCTTGGGGGTTCCGTATGCAGGTGCCCCAAAAGGTCCTCTAAGATTCATGCCACCTGTAACTTCACCGCACTGGAAAGGTGTCCGATTGGCAGATCATTTTAGTCCCGTGTGTCCTCAAAAGTTGCCAGACGTTGCCAATGAAACAGAAGCATTGAAAAGAATGCCACTTGGACGATTTCAGTATCTACGGAGACTGCTTCCTTATCTTACCAATCAGAGCGAGGATTGCTTGTATTTGAACATTTATGCACCACAGTCAGGTAACTTTTTCAACTATTTGTATTAAATGCTTTTAATGTTACCAAAAATATTTAAGATGTTAAAATATAGATCGCTTATGTGTTGAAAACAATTGTTTGTTATGTTTTTCATATAAAAAATAAAAAAAAAGGTTAGAAAAAGTTGCAGTTTGAAGCAGGATTTGCTTTAACTTTAATACATGCGAGGACTGTTATCAAATCATTGTTATCGCTTTAAAAATATTGTTAATGAATGTAATTGCACTTATACTAAGGGAACATTTTTATGTGCAATTTGAAATCTATTCACAATGAATAAAATACACTTTAATTTCAAATTTGCATAGTTTTGCATAGTTTTTTTGCATAGTTGTTTTTTTTAATTTAAGACATTTTATTTAAAAAATTCCATTATGTTTTTAAAATTTAGTTTAGTTTGTGTTTTAATTTCTTATTGAATTTTTAATAATCACATGCTCATTTTCATAAAAAAATGTCTTAACTTCAAAGATTATGCAACGTGCTTAAGATAGTTAATAAAAAGTCTCGAATAAATTAAAATTAAAATGAATATTTTGTTAAGAACTGAACTAATTTATTTTTTATTATTTAATAAAACGAAGAATGGCAAAATAAATTTATTGCATGTAATGAAATATTAATACAAGTATATAAATAAATGATTGATTACATTTTGATTCATAAAATTAATCAGTTAAGGTAGGGGTGTCAAACTCTGTGCCAAAAAGAGCATTTTTGTGGCCCGATACATCGGCAATACATTGGCATACAATAATATATAATAAAATATCGAATTTCTTCCTGAGATAGGACAGATAGTTGCAGAGAAGAGATGTCAAGTGTCAGGATGTACATATTAAATGTTTTGTTCTCTTATATATATTTATTATAATATTGTTTACTTGGCCCAAATCACACACACATTCTTTGAGTTTGACACCCTTGAACTAAAGTATGCTTGTTACATAAAAATTTCAACAAATAATAATATATTTTGTATATAATTCTAAAAGAGTTTTTAGAAAAGCTTTTTTCAAAAAGCCTTTTTTTTTAATTTTAAGAATTATATTCACAAACATATCAATGGATAAAGAAAAAAAATACTTGGATTGGTTTTCTTGCATGTCAAATCAAAATCTAACTTAAAATATTCTCGACTTTCTATAATTTTTCCATAGTAACACTTTCATTAAAAACATTGCATTCATTCCTTAATAAATACATATTTAAGGAATGAATATGAATATATCAAAATTCATTACTTTATTTTTTATATATCTCATATTGTAGAGTTTGTCACTTTCATTTATAACGTTTGTGAATGGCAAATCTTTTACCAATTACTACACTACAGAAGAGGTCGTACCACAAAACAATGAAGAACGGACAGAATGCTTTTAAAATTATCATAACTTATTTTACAGCCTTGTCTAATCAGGAAATATATTAATAATTAAATGTTAAAAAAGTACCAAAAAAGGTGTTCTTTTCGTGAATAAACAATATATTTATATCTTGAAAATAATGTATAAATTCTGTTTGTTTTGCTATTAAAAATAACACAAAAAAGCAAACATTTTAATAAAAATACATCTGAATTAAATAATAATGCAACACAGAATTGGATTCAAGAATCTTTAAGAAATTGCATCAATAACTACTTTATTTAAAGTTTTGCTTGTATTTTTTTCTACTGTTATATTTTGACCATACGTAACCTAACAATAGTTAAGGGTTAATAATGTCTTCTTTATTTAACTGTAATGTCTCTATAAGTTTTCTTACTTAATATATTTCGTTTTACATGTAGTAATAACTGTACACATTAGAACCAATGTAATAAATATAATAAATCCTGCTCTGAAAAATATTTTAGATTTATTAATTTTTTAATTTTGCTAATTATCTGTGTGCGTGCGTAAGTGAGTATTCAGTATGAAATTGCGAGTCACTTCTAAATTAACCCCTTATAATAAACAAAATGCCCACTGTCTCTTTGTCCTGATACAACAAGGAATCCACTAAATCCCGGGATCCTCGAAACGTGCCTCAACTCATTATTACTAGGATTTCGAAGACTCAATTTCACTCCAATACTAAGACAGCTGTATTCATTGCATTTTGAACTGCATAATGAGGTGTGTAGGATCACTTTCCTCTTGAATGGACTTGAGATCTATTAGGCATTTATTCCCTTTAATTAAATATTTCGGTGATAAGACGTTTTTAAGATCCAAAGATATTAAAAAGAATAAATATTTAGGGGGGGGGGAAATAAATCATCGCATGATAAATAAGAAAGTTATCATAACTTATAAAGGTTTGTTATATGAAGTTTATGAAATGTTTATGAAGGTTTATAATATAAATGCAAACATACTCGAAACCCTGGGTATGCTATAGTGTATGAATCTTCAATTAGCTCTTATTTCCTTCAAAATGAAAACTTGTTTTCTGACAACTACTCAGTAAAACGCAACTTTGATATTTGTAAGGTTATTTCTTTTATTTTTGCGATTGAATTGCTTAAAACCTTCGGAGAATTTTATCAAAGAGCATAGGTACAGTATATCTGAACGCAGAACTTTTTGAATAATCGTGAAAACTTTCTCGCTTGTTTGTACAGAAATTACTTTTTTTTCTTTATGCTCAAAACATAAAGAAGTTTGAAATAATTTTAAAAAGGAAATAACAAAGATTTAAGTGCTTATTAAGGGAGGATATCTTAAATTTATTTTTTAATTATGATAGTATCTCTCTAAAGGGAAAGTATCGAATTCTATTCATAAGATTCTATAGTATGTGTAGTAATGTGAGATTAATAATATTTAGATTTATGAATAGGATTAAAAATGATAAGCTTTAATTAGACAACTACTATTGTTAAACTGAAATGAAAAAATTCATGTCGATATGGTTAGAAATTTCATGCACTCTTCTTCAATCTAATTATTAGTAGACTTTCTAATTATACTGAATTCAACTACATTTATGATTTCTGTTTTTATGAACAAGTAATTCCATCAATTTAAGTATTTTTTTCTACAATTTTTCATGTTATAAGACTATTTACATATTTTTAAAAATATAGTAACATATAATAATTTATATTTACCTGCTTTTCGTTTTCATGGAAATTGAAGACTTTTGTAAACATAAATTTTTGACAATGCATGCTAGAAAAATGTTTCAATTGTTTTGAAAATTCTTTGTGTTTTATTTTCTCAAGCTATTAAAACATTGTTTGAATGTTCATTTCATTTAATATTCAGTACATTAAAACATAATTATGAAATATATATGCACAAAACACAAATATCAATAGGACAATTCAACGCATTTTTCTAATTACCACATGTACTGTTAAGAAAGTTATGTTCAAATAAAAGTGGAATTTAAAGATAAAAACAGGTATTTTCACAAATAGGCAGAAAAATATACTTTCCTTTAGCAAAATACACATTTCCGAATTATTTTCTAAATTAAAAAAAAAAAAAAAA
>BMAV01001853.1:163786-187078 GCA_019973955.1 Trichonephila inaurata madagascariensis
AAAAAAAAACAAATGTTTAAGCTGTGTTTAATATTAAATTATGCATATCAAACCTTTGTAATAAAATATATGAGTAAATATTACAAGATTTTATAGGATCATTAGGATGCATATCTGTTTTATCAATGAAATTAGTTAACTCTTTAGCATCAATTTTCATTTTGTACTAATCATTTGCACTTAAATTATTTTAACAAAATGTATTCTGAGCCTGATTTCCTTTTTAGAAACTACATATAGGCTAATTCTCTACAAACAAGAGATAACATCTAAACAATAACATTCGAAAAACACATAGACAGTAGGAAAATCACACAATTAAGGACATATGAGTAATCAAGATCAAAAATTATAAAATGGATGCTATATATATATATATATTGTATAAATGCCCCCTATAATAGACAGAACTACTTATAATTTTAAAAATTATTTAAATATTCATCAAATCAGAACCTTCAGATTTATAAATTAGAGCTAACCATACTGTACACTGAGATTATATGTTCTGACATTATTTTTTTTATATATAAGGAGTATACACTAAGCTATTACATACCGTTAATAATTATTGCATTAGCCTGATCAACTATAAGCTGCTGATAGCATTTCACACATATAATTAATAAATATAAACAACATGTTGTAACTAATAGGTGTATATTTACTACGCACTGGATATACGTAAAAATTAGACATTAGAAATTGTGTTATATTATAGTGAGAAAAATAAAAATAACAAATGTGTGGTTCTCCCCTTCACCATTTAAAGTAATTTTAACTTTTTAATTTAAAAGAATTGTATATTCAAGATTAATATTACGAAGTAATGGAAATTTACTGAACATTTAAGTTTCTACGGATAAAATGTCATGTCTAAGAAAAATGTGTTATCTAAATTACAGGCTTTTCTGTTAAGTTTACCTTATTTGAATAAAATTAATAATACAAAATAGTACATGAAGTTATGTGAAAAAATTATAAGAAATGTGTGCCATTACAGGATTTTTTGAAAATGTAACGCTAATGCTTGTGTATAATGTTTTATGCCCACAAAAATTTACGGAAATTATGGTTTTCCTTTGTGGTATTCATGACATCAGCTTACAGTACTATTACTTCAGATTAATGATAATAGCATTTAACGAATAAATTGATGGAAAACAGATTTTCTGAAAACTTATAGACAAATAATATTTGCATATTATAAACTCTGTACGCCATTTATGGTATGTTAACAAAACAGATGAAATACAATTATATGTTTTCTTAGAGGTAAGTTATATCAGATTAATCATAAGGCATACAATAGAATAAATAGACTGATTAGTATTAGCAGGTATTATAGTTGAAAATCCTTTCTAGTCTCGTAAATTAATTCATTCATTTTATTGAATACAGTAAATAGATGAACAATTATTACAAGGTTTAATTGAAGTAATTAAATATGTTCGGAAAACCTACAATAAATTTACAACACTTAATAATTCTGTGGAATATATATATATAATTTATATATCATATATATTGTGTAATATATATAGCAAGATACATGTGTTAATAGGTATATTTAATATTTATAAGCCCATTAACAAATGCCGTAACATGGTTCAAGAAATCATACAGGCTACAGAAAATGATCTTAATTAAATTGGCTTAATTAAAAATAGTAAGGAAATAATAGATATCATATGAAAGTTAAAATAAATTATTATGTGTATAATTCAAATCTCTCTCTCTCTCTCTTTTAGGTCTGTTCAATTCTATTTACATTAATGATATAGTTTAAATTCTTCAACCAATTTACTATTACTTTCGATGACTTTAATTCGCTAATTAGGCTAAAACTTTAAGAAAATCGTATGGATTTTATAATGGTGATTCTAATCAACAAATTAAAGGCTTGCCACGGTAGGCCCAATTAAAAATTCTTTTTGGGGCCGTGGGTAGCCTAGTGGTTAGAGCATCAAACTCCAAACCGGAAGGCCTCGGTTAAATGCCCGATGCCACAAAATACCCTCCGAGTACATACAGAGGACGTGCTCGTTAAATCAGTGGGTCCGAAAGTCTTGTAGGCTGAATCACGAGTGCAGGGGACTAGAGAATATTTCCCTCCCCTTTAGTTCCATGCTTAAATTGTGGAGGTGAAGATAGGTGGTGTCTCCATCTATCGTTCCTTATGGGAATTACGCCGAGCATTTTAGTACTGTCACCTATATGGTGCTCAAGGCCAAGGCCAACGACAGGCCTACTTCTAGCCCCTTGCCACGATGAATTTTGTGGGCTTAGATCTGACTACGTCAGATAGTTGGCATTAACTACAACAACAACAGAAATTCTCTGGCAAATTTATAGAGATACAAGTTTTTAAAACTAGCGATGTAGACAATACTTCGTTTTACTTTTTCAATATATTGATAATATTATCTACTTTGAAATAAATAAGTGATTCTAAAAAAAATGTGTGTGAATATAACCAGACTACCTTAATTTAATTTGAAATAACAAAAAAATCCTGATCAAGCTAATTTTCGTCGTTTTCAAATACAGTAAAAAATTAATATATACTAATATTTATGATGACATAGAAGATTTTAACATCAAAACTTTATTATTTTTACATTAATTTTTGCCTTCTCATTTAATGGTAAACATTTAGAAGCTTAATATTATATCACAATTGTTTTAAACATGACTATTTAAAAATACTATTAAATTTATCACATATTTCAGCTTTTTTTAATTTACTTTCATCACATTGTTACGAGCTTAAAACTAATTTACATTGATAAGAACTAATCTTCAAATTGGACATTAGATTATTGATGATATTTGCACTTTTAGTTTATTTCATAAGAAAATATATATTTCTATAAGATTATGAGAGTTACATTTTTTGCTAAACATATCAAAAAGATGTTCTAATTATTAAACTACATTTTGAGAAAATAATATATATATATATATATATATATATGTATATATATTATAGTTTAACAAATAATTTAAGTAATCCTTTTTTTGACTTCGATAGCAATTTTAAAAAGTTATAAATTGAGGCAAAAAATATGTTTACTAAGTGAACTTTAAAAAAGACTACATTATTCACCATTTAATGTTTAAAACTGTACATTTTTGTCATTAAAATCTCTTCAGAATAATTAATGCATTACATGAGAATGCATTATTTCCTCTTTTGTTTGTTTTTACTTAAAATTTAAACCGTTAATGTTTTACCTGGATAGTCCAATTAATATTAATTTACTTTAATTGCATTTTTCTTTGAAGTCGTTATTTTCGTAAAAAAAACATTGTTTTAAAAATTGATATAAATGGATGTCTTAGAAGAACAGGAGTATTATTAATTTAGAGTTTCTGTAAGAAAACTTTGAACTTTATTGCAAAAGTACAATTAGTTCATTTTACTAGCTTATTTTTCTATTTTACTTTATACTTTCAATACAGAAAGCTTTTTGAAAACAGTGTTTTCCAGCATTTTATCCCTAGTTCAAAGACTTTAGGAAGAACTCCAATTCTATACCATTTTATTTCCCATTTTTAAAATGATGACATTTCCTCAGAACTCAAATAGAATTTTTATCACGTAGCACTAAAATTTGATGTAGAAAGATGGAATTCTGAGAAAACAGCATTAAACATTTTTTGAAGAAAGAAACCACCAAAATTACCTCTGGCAAATAAAACCAAGAGCAAAAATGTCCAAGGAGGCTCCGAAAGAAAAATGAAAACTAATGCTTAAGAAATGCTTTCTTACCAAAGTAAAACATTAAATTTTATAGTTGATGAAGCAATTTTCGCAATGTTATGTTTTCCTTTTTTTTCAGAGCCTCGACGCTTTGTTTTTTTTATATATTTTGCTTTTCTTGCTTTCCATTTTCAACCTTCCATGCATTTTAGAGCTTTTATTAAAAATACAAACACAAACTACAAAAGAAAAATGAAAAAAAAAAAAAAAAAAAAAATGCGTAAAATGAGTAGCTATTCGAGAGCCATAAAACTTGTGAAAAATTGGTCTGGCATTTGAGCAAATTGACTCATTGTTTCTTATTTTTTGAAACTGAAACACGCAAACGGAAAAAAGAGCTATTTCAGTGTTATGGAAAGTAACGGAGAGGTCAACATTTATTCTCATGAAGCTGCGAATATCTTCTTGCCAGTATGTTCAGCAGAAAAGTAATATAGATAGCAAAGAGGAAAGATGAAAATAAATATACCTTTCCTTTTGCTACTCTATTTCACCACATATATTTATATCAGTCCATTCCATCTTGATATAAAAACAGAAAAATATAGAGAAACGGACCAGAGGGAACCTACCGATTTACTTCGAAATTTTGACCGGATATTCCGGATGGAATCGGTAGAGCGAAAATTTCAAGAGAAAAAAAATAAAGTTTAAATGGCGACTATATTCATATGGTCACTTGTGTCTCCTTTGGCCTATGCAACTCAAAAATTACTCTTTTTCTTTTTCGAGTGGAAGCCATAAAAAGAGAAACATTGCAAAATATTTTATAGAAATGTATAAAACTGGATGCTTTTTCTAGGCATGGAGATGCTCACTTTTGAATTGAAAGGTATTTTTTGTATATATTTTCTCAACAATCTTCCTCTACGTAGCAATTCTTGATGTAGATATGTTTTTAACTAGAAAGATTGAAAATAAATAGAAGGTTAAAAATAATGTATCGAGAACGTAAGCATACGTAAAAAAAGTTTTAAGCAAACCTTAAAATTTTTTTTAAAAAATCAATGTATATATATATATATATCCCTAAAGTTATTCTCTTACAAAGAACTAGAAAAAATAAGTTATAGTTTTTTCTTCACTCTTATGATTTCATTAAATAGACATTATTTCTTTTTAATCCAAAGTTATATTGTTCTTTTTTAATGGTATACATTTTGTGTGAGTTATGAAATACAAAACTAAATGAGATACATAAAGAAACTACAGTAAAATCTTAATAATTATGTCAAGTAAAAAAAGCGAACACGTCAACTTATTTATAAATTTATTAAGTTTGAACTATTTATGTAAAATTTTATAAACATTTTGATGTTTACTATCGGAAATTGATGTCATTTGATTTATTAGTTACTTACTGGATTACTTATTTCAGCTATAGTTATCCGAAAAAAAGTATATATATTCTTGCCCATTGAAAAGACAGCATTAGTTTACGTAAAACGGTACAATTGTACGTCAAATGTATCAATAATTAACCCATCTACATTTATATAAAATTAGCTTAAGTTAATTTAATCACAATTTAAAACAGTACATGGAAAACACCTAAATATATTTTCTTTCATTAAGCCCAAACGTTCAACATAAATAATAAGTATAAAAAAAGTATTTGCTAATTGCATAATACAATTTTTTATATTTATAATTAATTCCTCTGTCTAGCAGCTTGTATCCCTTACAAATCAAATCTAACCATCAGCTGCACTCCATGCCACACATATCCTTGTTACCTGTGCTGGGGATATAGCTTTAGTCTGTATTTATTAACTAGACTGTGCATGTTTCCTCTGTGAGATTGACATGTGGCAACGGTATTCTCACAAGAATCCGCTACTCCCATCTCCCTAAATGACAGTAACATCTGGAGTCACAGAATAGAGTGTTCAAACTAGAATAGCCATATTGGTCATATTCAGGACAATGCTGTCATTCAGATTCAAACGGGATCTTAGATGACCATTTGCACTGCTGTTTAGATGGACACAATGAGGTATTAATTAGACGAATGCTTCCAAGTATTTGCTTCCTATTGTCAGGAGATGAGATTATTAGTGAATTTGTTCCGATAGAATCAATGTGTTATGTATGGCTTTGGTGATGAAATGTATTTTATATTTTAAAATAAAATTTCTTTTATCATTGTAATTACATACGTATTAGGACTGAGTAATAATGTATGAAAACATTAAATATGCCTTAATTTAATATATTTTATTTAACTAAGATAGAAAATAATTTATCAATTATCATCAACTAATAACACATATATGTTACTGTACGCAATTTGGATAAAACATGTTACATTAGCTTTTATTGCTGAAGTATGCATTACTTAAATAAAAAAATAAGCTATATATATATACACCTTCATTTAATAAGATGACGTTTTGTTACACTTCGCTTAAAGTAACAATAGTTTATGAAGAAGTTTTATTGTTATTTTTGTAAATGGACAAATATCAATATGTTTTACGTGCTTTTAATTTTTCTTAATGGCATGTTTTCAATTGAAACTTTAATACACATGTCATTCTTAGATAACATATTTGGAGTTTATAAAAAAAAACACCTCGATAGATATTTAATGTTCATTGCTAACTTCATAAAGTGTGTTAGTTTTCTATACAGTTTCATGCAGGTTATTTAATTTATATCAATTCAAGACAGAAAAATTCCAAATAGTTTTTCCCACATAGTAGCTCTTATCAGAACATTTTTAGAGATGTTATTTCTTCGTTAGGAAAATTCATGTACTTTTTATTTCAACTTATAAAATCAATACTTTAAAAAGTTTCTTAAGGTGCTTAGTTACCTCGTATTTGAATTATGTAAAACAATAGAATTCATAATAAGCGTATAATTCGAATGTTTATTCGAAAAAATATGGTTCAAAAAATAAACAGCAGTTGTCATTTAGCGAAATAAAAATATATTAATATATATATATATATATATGCATACGAATAATAACTTTAACAGTTTATGTAGTTTCAGTTGTTTTGAAAATGAATAATTAATATATTTTTTAAACATGAATGTAAGCGTTTAACGCTAGTATGAATGATAAATATTTAGATCGCTAAATTGCTAATGCTCCAAAATAACTAGCTATATTTATTCATTATCTTAAATCTGTGCAGTGTCCTTATAATTTATTTTCATAAATTTAAAAATGTATTCGTTTGATTGAAGCACCTAAGCAGAATTGTATTAGAAATATCTTGAAATAACATTCCTAGTCTCTTAGTTTTTAAAATACATTTTGTTTCTTATTCCAACTAAAATGTTACAAACAATATCGAACTAATTCATACGTTATTGTGATACTAGGAATGGTTATAAGAGCAAACTGGAATCATACCATAAAAACATATCATCCTCTTTTTTATAAATAATTGATTATTTTAGAATTAGGACGATGTAATATAATTGAAAAACGTATTATAATATAAATTACACACAATTTTTCATAAGACGAAGCAAAGGTGTAGAGAACCATCGCTCGCGTTAATCTGAATGTTATCCGAATGAAGAGACATCTCTAAAACTACACAAGCTTCTTATTTTTATCACTTTCTTTCTATAATCAATTCTTGTAATAGCTAATGGGAGCGAGTCAGAATTAATCTACAATAACATATCTTACTTACGTTACTTATCGAGCATTGCAGACGCACGTCTAATTTCTTTGGACTGGAACTACAAGACTCCCAGTCTTATGTTATGTTACTTGAATAATTCAAATATAAGTCTCATAAATATCAGTTAAACTAAATTTAACACAACTGAATGTTACCTTCCTCCTCGAACTCGATTCACTTAAATTTTAATATTATTCCTTTTTTGCATATGTTCAAAAGTTCCTTTAGAGATAGAGGTTCTTAATTACTAAAAGTCATTTTCCCTTGAGCATTAGTAGAAGGACTCCCAAAGAACTTGTTGTAAAAAATGAAATTTACATACTGTAATTCTTAATAATAATTAAAAAATGAAAAATGTTTTATACATATATACATTATTAGCTATATCATATGTAACACTACAGAAATTAGTTACATGATCCGAGTTCAGGATCATTCAGATGGTACTTAATTTGAAGTATATGCGAGTTCTCTGAAAGGTAACGCAATTTTCAAATGCTACATAGAATTATCTCATGTTAACGTAATTAACAATACATATTAAAGGAAACAAAATCGAGGAAAAGTCGTAAAATGTTTTAAAAAATATGCATAAGGGTAGTAGTAAATACATGTATATGCTACTACATATATATATATTGTTTCAACTTGGTGTTCTAATATTTCATGTCTTTGTAGTATGGAATATTAACTATTTTTGTATCATTTGTAAGAAGCAAATTCAGAGCGAAAAATTATACAATATTATACTTCTTTGTTGAAACATGTACATATTTGATTTCCTATGTTGATTTGGCTTCAATTCAACGATAACTCTCTTCCGCAAATAATTGCAAATGTTTTGAAAAACCAGAGAGGCTGTCAGATATTCCATTACCCCAATACAAATGAATGTGAGTATCCCATCGCAAATTGTCAAAGTTTTGCCATATATTTATTGTGCCAAATAAACCATTCCCCTTCCTTTAGTTCTCAACCACAGTAGAGATCCAACTGATAGTTAAATTAAACCGAAAGACAAACGAATAAAGTCAAACTAATTAAAAGGTTCCCGAAGACATGGGTCTACGAGGCCGACTTTAATATCCTGTGAGATTGGATTGCGAAATTGTTTATCGAAATAATTAAACGATAGGAACGTGGAATATTTGCACAATGAGTGCGTTTAATAATTCTGGGCATTGGATTTATCGTGGACTACTTTTCTTGGCAATACTTATCTTTGTTCCATAGATGCATTAGATCTCTGTAAACGAAAATCCAGCAATTTTGAGAAATATTTCTATTCCATTTCATATTTCGTACATGAAGTTGCGAAATTCCTTTTAGTTTATTTGCTTATATTTATTTATGGCTTAGATGGATACTTCACTGTTTTATTTTAATTGAGTTTTAGGTAACTTTTAACCGAGTAAAAAGTTGGTTTAATATTGGGTGTTGTATGATAAATCAGATAAATAAGTTTTAGTTTAATGAATGCAAGCAAGACATTTTAAACTTTAGAAGTCTTTTATGTATATATTTGTGTGTTATGTATATATTTATGTAAATTTGCATCTTATAAAAAATAGGGCTGAAAAAACATTCTTTTTTAGAATTGACTTATAATTTTTAGGATAATATTTCTTTAATTTGAAGGAGGAAGATTCGAACTGGGTACCTTCTGTTCCGTACGCAAGTACTTTATCAACCGCGTTGAAACGATCGCCTTCGCGTGATGTTTAGTACTAGTTTATATAGATATCACACCGCCACTTATCCCATGCCAGTGATTCGGCAAATAGGCGAACGAAATATACCATATCCGTGGCGAGCATATAAGCAAGTTGCTTCACTTTGTGGGTTTCGTCATCGTGCGGGACGGCTTGAGAATTTCGTCATTTGTGTGAGACGGCTTTGAGGAATGACGGCTTATTTGCGTAAATGTTTGACGGCTTGGTTCCTTTCGATGTTTATAGATGGCGCCACGACTGTGGGGCGAGAAAGGTGCGGTTCCTTTGCACGGCCAGGGTTACCAATGAAAAAGGAAGATTCGATCTGGGTACCTTCCGTTCCGAACGGGAATACTTTATCGACCACGCCAAAACGATCGTCTTCGCGTGATGTTTGGTTCTACTTTATATAGATATCACACCTCCACAAATTTAGGCTTCTGATTATTTTGAAGAAAGTTTTCTAGAGAAAAATAAGGATATTGAATATACAATTCCATAAAATGTCATTTATGGTTTTGTGTTAAACGCGTACATTTAAGAAATGATACACTTGTATCCGTTTTGCGAAAAAAATTATTTTCATGAAAATGAATTAAGAAAGTATGTGTTTTTTGTCGATAGAGTGCGTTACACGTAAGCTAATCACTGAGCTAAGTAAACCAGAATTTTGAAAATGATAGATGTGCAATTATCCGTTTGTTCAACATTATCTTGATTCTAATCTTACATGCAATTTATAGGGATGTTGTGAACACTATTGATGAGGTAGTTTTTTTTTTTTGAGCTTCATGAGTCGAAAACTACATGTTTACGAAGATTTCAGATGTAAAAGAGATTGAGAAAGACTACATAGCTCAAACCCAAAAACTTTTCTAGAGTCACATGCTGAAGAAACAATATGTTTGTGGGATCACTATCGCAGTAGTGCACCAAGTTAATTAGATGAACTTTAATTAATCGTGGTTTTGTAAATGAAAACTCTAAAAGAACGTACAAATAGTTCATTAAATAATAAACTATAATTGACACCAATAAATTTTTTCAGGGAATCCCATCCCTCATCTTGAATTTGCTTCTTACCAGTTCGTCTTAAAATGTTTCCCTATTGTTACATCCGTTGCAACAACTCTCACCGGAAGACATACCTATGCGCGGGAGGAATTCGCAAATTTAACATAGTCAAAAATCACCGAAAGTTTGCAATGACTACTGAATAACTTTTAATAGATATAGGTCACTTATCATTGTATGAAACAAAAGTCATTAATGTAGAATCTGGAAGAAAAATATGTATGCCTACTATGTGTTCCTTATTCCACACATTACTGTTTGATATGGATTTATTTTCTTTATTATTACCAGCCCTTTTTTTTTATCAACCCTGTCCACAAAGTAAAGAAGAATACGTGTTCAGTTAATAGAACATGCAACTTGAAAATGCCACTAGAGAAAACAGAGTACAACATACCTACTGAAATATAATGATTTTCTCATAGAGAAAACATGTTAATCAAGACACCCTTTCATATCACAGTCTAAACAAGAATGCTTCTGAGGCGAAACTTTTCTGAAGAACGATTAATCAGCCAGCATTCTGCAAATGATTTGCTTTCTCGATTAAACGCTTAATAATTCTTGAATGTTGCTTAATCCCTACTGCACATCAATTAGTTATATTTTCTTTATTAAGTTAAAATAAACCATTAGCAGTGTTATATCTTACAACTTTCTAGATATGCTATATGCTACAATTAAAGCTGTGGTCACCCTGTTACAAAAAGTAATTTATGTTGATTGGGGACACATACAATATGTACTCTAATCATATGATAAGCTTTAAAACATTCGCATGTAGTAAATGTTGATCCCCTTATAATTCAGGAATAAACAAAATATACCCTTTGTACATAAAAATGTGTTTTTTCATAGAAAACATTTTTTTCCTGAGTATTACTCATCAGAAAATCCGCATTCAAATAAATAAGTTCCTTAAAGCCGAATGCCTTTTTTTAAACCACTTTCAAATTTATAGCGTCTGAAATAAACTGAGATTTAATAAAAAGTCTAAAATAAATTGTCTAATTTAATTACTACTAAAATATCTACAAACATGAGAAAAAAATTCATTTTATCATTGTAAATAATTTAAGATAAGTGTTGGTAAAAGAGTTTTAATTTCTTTAATATTTTTGATTAAATTAATTAAGAAAATAAGGAGCTTCATTTTCCTATCCATAGTTATGATCAGCAAAATAAAATAATAAATGAATAAATAAAATTATTTATTATTTGAAAATATACAGACCTGACAAATAAGGAAAACATAACGATATTTAAAAAAAGAATTTATTTGTGCCTTATCACTTAGGAAATAATTAGAACCGTTATGCTTAAGAATGAGAATGAAGAAAAATAATAATTTTAAATATTACCTTTATAAAGTTTCTCACAATTCAATTTACATCAATTTTCGTTACTAGAAACTTTAAAAGGAAATAAATTAAATGAATTGCAGTTGTTTCTTAATATCAAGATTAATTTCTTTATAAGAATAATGAAAACGAAACATTACAGATGTTCTAATTAGCAGACGAAATGCAATTATATTCCATTCTGTTCTTTCTATTAATTTTACGCTCCAGAGGTTCCAAATAAAAGATAAATGCAAAGATAATCCTTTCATGCAAATAGTTCGTATAATTTATACACGAATGCTCTTCTCCTCTAGTAAGGATTTCTTCTTTATCTGAAGAAACATGAATTTTTCTGATTGAAAAGGAATGAAGAAGATAAGCCAAATGCTTAAGATGTCCTTTTACTACTCGAAATAAATTTCCTCTTTTTTTAAACTTTATTATTTTAATTATCTTACATTCTTCTTATCAATTCTTTCTTCCTTATTCCCCTTCTTCTTTTGACACATTTCCTATTATATTTTTGAAGAGTTCATCGATTATTCTCCAGTAAAAACTTATTCGTTACTTTTTTCCCAGAAAATAAAGAGCTTATATCAGTTCTTGAATAAAAAATATTTTCCAAGTCTTTTTCTTTTGAATATTTTATTTAAAATAAAATGTATACTTTCGTTAAAGATAAAGTTCAAACCCTCATAAAAATTCCAATTTTGCATAAAAAAGAAAAAAAGTAAAAATATAAATAAAAATCATTTCCATATATTCATTTTAACATATATGAATATTAATAGTACTTCTAATAAAATAAGTATGTATCAATTATATGTAGCTTAATTATTATCGCTGCATTAGTTTTTTATGCTTTTTTTTATTTTACTTTATATTTAAGTGGCGCCAGGGTGGCGTAGTTGGTTGAACACTGGCCTTGTACACCCAAGTTTGCATTTTTGTCCCGGACCCAGGTCAGTGGATTTTCATGATGCAAAAAAATCGAAAGCGTCCATACCTTAAGATTATGCGGCATGTTAAAGTTCCCTAGAATGCCTATTTCTAGGGTGCTCTCCGCAAAATTAAATTCTTCATAGAATTTCGCATCATCAGAGATCGTCTGGCGAGGAATCTGGGCTTCAAAATTACATTGTTGCAATTGGTGTTCACCTATACCAGGGGTGGCAAACCTTTATGGATCAACGTGTCATTTTTCCTAAAGAAATGCTTAGTACAGTATATACGTGCCGTCAAATAATTTTATTATTGAGAAAATCATAAAGCTAAATACTAACAACCCAAAACTCTATATTTACTAAGGAAAAATACATTTTTCACTGTATAACAGTAAATGTTTCAGTTATACGGGAAATTAAGTTCAAGTAACATTAGTGTGACTTCTGTTGTTGCATATTTTATAAGACAAATAACTTATATTAGGATTGTAAGATGTTACTTTAAGCACACACACAGAATGCATGCTGGACTAGAGTCATCTTCCAAACGGTTTCTAAATGAGTCTTTAATGTTATTCATCTCTGAAAATAATGATTCATAGGCAATGAAATTAAGGTTAAAATATAATGAGCCTGCTTCTTCAAACAGTTAAAAGTACCTGGAATTGAGTTTAATGCTTCCAAAATTTCGTTATTGGCATTTTTACTTGTATTGTTTGTTAATTTTTCTATTTCAATCAATACGTTTTTAAATCCATATTGAACTAGACTAGAAATCATTAAGCTGCATGTCAAAAAATCCTTCAATTTCCAACCAATCAAATTGGGGTATAAGTTCAGTTTATAAAATGATGTCTCATACAGGTAAATAATAAACAAGAGCATTTCTGATAATTCTTTGAACTTAGAAAATTTCGCTGAAAATTCCTTGATTGAAGAATCAATTAGGGAAATAAATTTCTCAATAACTATTTATTTGTCTGGTTTCTCATGTACATCTTAATCTTTGAAATAGTTTTTCAAGTTTGGGGGTCCTTGTAATAATATAATTTCTAAACTAAAATTCAAACCGTTTTGATCGGTAGCGCGCCAAAAATTTTGTGCCACGTGCCATCAATGGCACGCGTGCCAATGGCTTATCATCCCTGACCTATACGATACCACAATGAACAGTAATACCAGCTCCCGGGGAATGTACTATGTCGTCAATGCTCATTTACAATCCGCAGCTCCATTTAAAAGAATGACTTTACATTTAAGATAGGGATAAATACCAATATATATGAATACAATATATTAAATAGCAGTATTTATAAAATAAGTTTTAACTTTACTAAAAAAATACAATTATAATTGAAGCCTTAGCGACTTATTAAAAAATCAGTGCAGTTAGATGGAAAAGAGAGAGTAATGCACTTATATCAATGGAAGTATTACTATATAAATAAAGCTACATACTTTTACTTAAAAAATACACTATAAGACTGATGTTTTATTGAAATATAAATATTTATAGCTGATCGAATGAATATTACAAGAAATGTGACGTATTCATGAGGCTATAATTGAAATAACAACCTATAACTCAAAAGATATTACTACGGTAAATATTTTTTGAATACATACATAGAATATTTACTCTAAGCAGGTGGTTCAAAAGGTTTCTTAGAAATGCATTTGCAATTTTTTGAATAATCACATTTGTCGCAATAGTTTTGAATAAATGCCAAATTCCTTATAGACTAAAGATCCACTTAAGGTTTTTTGTCTAATTATATGTAATTTACTGTAACTCGACCTCTATCTAAAGAAGTAATAAAAAAGTAAAAATTTTGTAAAGTCAAAAGATTGCTGTAATCTTAAGACGATGTAAAATGAAATATTCAAATCTCTTTTAAAATTGTGTCATCTTTTGTTCTGATGAATGATAAGTTTGGCAGTACCGAACAATGTCTAGCATAAGACATATTTTTCCGAGATAAAGTAAAAAAAAACTCAATAGCGCAACAGCCCGAGAGGGTCAATTGCGCCCGTTTGAGTATTCATGACCTTAGGCACTGAGATACAAGAGTAGATGCCCAGGTCTGACACGAAACTCCTCAGTGTTTAGTTTCCAAGTAAGTTTGGTACTCATTTACTGACCCACTGACAGGGCTGAAAGGCTGAGTTGACCTTTCCCAGCCTGAGATTTTAACTCTGTTCCTTTGGCGAGGAAGCACGATACACTACCACACAACCATCGGGCTCCTTTATCAGCTATATATTTTTATAAATAAATTAAGATAACCTTTAAAGGAGCATTAAATCATCTTTATTCCCGAAGAAATATATTTCAAATGCATTATTTTGCATGTCTGAATCTACTATTATTTTAATGAATAGTTTGGAAATAAATATAAAAAAAAGTTTAGAGAATTTATAGAAAAAGTAATACGATATTTAGAATATTTATAAAAAAATATACACAGAAAAAGTACTCTTCTGTATATTCAGTTCCATGTAAAGAAATATATAGAAATGAACATTTGGAAGACTTGCTAGTTTAGGAAACATGCTTCTAAATAAACAGATAAAGGTTAAAAAATTCAAAATAAAATAGTTTTATACATTTTACTGAAACATCTTCTCTAAATATGCTCTTTAAGATTCCTTTTAGAAACTTATATTCAGAATATTTTTCTAGATATGCATCACTTATATATACAGGGCACCAAATAGAAGGCTGACATATACGTATCATTTACATTATATCTTCTCCTTCGCTTTATTTATATGGTCGTTTATTTTTATTCTTCAGAAGCGTTGAAAAGAATGATTTCTTCACAACAATGTATCAGTTTGAAATCTATTTGGCAGTTGATCGCTATCATCATAGATATAAATCAAAGTCTTATTAACAGTATCGTTTGAAAGGGCCTGAAGTCAATTACTTTGAATTATGGAAGTGATACACTGATTGATTACATTTGCCATCTCACCATTAATCATTTTATTCTAGGTCTCTGTTACACTATTCTAGTCTCAGTATCTCTTCCTTAGTTGTGATTGATCAAATCTCAGGTTTTGATAGCAGGAAATTGTAGTCGAAGACTCGCCATGGCAGTGACTTAAGTATGCTGTAAATTTAACATTTAAATCAAATTGACACTGTGAAGGTATATTATGGGATTTAAACAATGGATTTAAGTCGCATTATTTTATTTAAAATAGTGGAAGATTATTTAACATAGTTGTAAGACATTTTTTTTTAATATAACGAATATAATTTGAAATATTTATAAAAAAATGCACCCTTAATTTAAATTTATTTCCAAAATAAATTAGTATTTCTAAAGATTAATTCATTTCTTATTTTTTTTTAAAAAACTAAAATCAAATTCCATTTTCTGATATTATCATAGTGATATTGAATTTTAAAACTTTTAACTTTTGTTATTTTACGTTTAATTCTATTAATTGCTACATATTTAAAATACACTCACGGACAAAAAAAAATAACGCACCAAGGAGTCGTCAAAATGAAACGAAATTTTACGTACGTAATGACTACTTTAATATAAGTAAATGATTAGAAAATCAAAGAAAAATGATCATTTATTTCAGGGAAAAAGGAAAAAGAACGGAAGATTTAATACCATGTTGAAACCCCTCTGTCGCGAAAGCTCGAGACGATACGATCGGGCACTGAGGCATACAAGTTCTGTATATCTTGAGACATTTCGTTCCATATTTGCTGTAACCTTGCCTCTAGTTCGTTCAAGCTCGTGGGATACCCAACTCGCCGTCCCAAATGATCCCAGATATGCTCGATTGAATACAGGTTGTAGGGTCGGGCAGGCCACAAAAGTGTAGTCACAGTGCGGAGAGAGTCTTGTTACACCCTTTCCGTGAGAGGCCTAGCATTGTCTTGTTGAAAAATGGCTCTTTGGAGCCGTTGCATGGATGGCAACACATGTGGTTGCAGGATGTCATGGACTTTCGTGGTGTCACGGATCAATATTAGAGTTGACCGTGCACTGTAGGCATAAGTACCCCATACAATCACACCAGCTGTGGGAGGGGTGTGTCGCTGTAAAGCAAAGGCAGGATTGAGGCGTTCACCACGGAGTCCACAAACGAACACGATTGTCATCACTGCTGAGATTACATCTGGATTCGTCGCTATAGACGACCTGGTTCAATTCCGCTGCAGTCCAGTTTCCTCGTGTGCGGCACCACTCTAAATGGAGGCGTCGATGGGTGGGCGTCAAGGGCAGCACACGTAATGGGCACCGCGATCCCAAATTTCCGTCAGCCAGGTGCCTTCGCATGTTTCGAGAAGACACAGGGGCCCCTAGTGAAGGTGCTGCCTGTGACTTGATGGCGGCCGATGAAACAGTTGGTTGTACGCGTGCATTTCTTACGATATGACGGTCTTCTCGACGACTGGTCTGTCGAGGGCATCCTGAGCCTGGTTTTCGTGTAAATGACATTTCTCGGATCCACTGGTCCTAACACCTTCTCACAACACAATTAGAGCGGCCTAATTGACGAGTTACTCGGCTAGCTGACCACCCAGCTTCCATCATGCCGATGATTCTCCCCCTCTCAAATTGAGACAGCTACTCATATTGTCTTCGAAAACGGCGTAATGTCATTTCTACCTCAGATCTTCCTTTGTAAATGGTTCAGCAAACTCAAACAAGCTTTGGTTACCTGTTTCATACTCCACAGAGAACGACTTTGAGCGCCCTTTACCGGCTATACGTAATGAGCAATCACACTGTATTTCTAACCATTTCACGCCAAGTTTCGTTACGATCCCGCAATTATTTCTTGATGCTCTAAGTTTTTGGTCCATGAGTGTAAGTGTATTCCAATTAATATTAAGCCATTTTATACACGACATTGTATTTCAATGGAGCATTAATTTTAACCAATTAAACGGCAAATTTTTCTAGCATTTCTTGTTCTAGAGAAAAATTGAGCCCAATTACGATTTTGCAGCAAATTTATATTTCTATAAAATTATATTTTCAATTTAATTAAAGTTAAGTTTCCTTAATAAAAGAAATCTGTTCAAGTAATGAAATAACAAATCATGTTGAAAAATGGAGATAAATTCAAGAATATATAAATAGATATATAATTCTAAGTGCAAAACTGATAAATAATTTCTCAATCTAATAAAAATTATCAAGAATATGTTTTCTTTATACACAAACTTTTCACTTGAAACACAGCAATTATAAACTATCATATTTAATTACACATAATTTTTTTGCTTCGTCTGATGTTTAAATGTTTATAAATAATTATTTTAAGCTGTACTGACTAAAATGAAGTTAGTAATGTTCTTTGTCACCTATTTTTCTTATCTAATATAATTTGTTTTAGGAACGGAACTTATATATTTGTACATATGTCTGCGAATATTAATATTTCATTTAACTTCTTTTCCACTACTGCGACAGTAGTAGTCGTTCTGATTCATTTTGCTTTGGCTTGATATGAAAAATTTAACCACTGAGAAATCAATATTAAAACACCTTTTCAACAGGATTTCTATTTTTAATTCAAAAATTTGTTGGTTTCGCTTATAAAGTGGAAATATAAACTCTATACTATTTATAATGTTAAAAAACAATGCCAAGCTGATTATTATCATTATTTTAATTAACATTACTATAGTGACTGAAATGACTTGAATGTAATGTATATATATATATATATATATATATATATATATATCATTGAGCATTTGGAAACGTAAAAAGGGGAATTCTTCAGTATTATAAACAATACCGACAGATAAAAGCTTTTAAATTTACGTAAAAGTGGGGTTAGCCAAACTTCTTGCTTTTTGTATACAATACTTGACGAAATCCTGTAAAATGTAAGGGATGGAAGCAGTAAATCTGGAAAACATACATAGGTACGTATATATATGTAGCCTAAATTCTCTACAAATGAGAGATGAACATTTTGCAATCAAAATTGAAAAATACAGACAGTAAGTAAACTATACATTGAAGGATATATGAGAAATTGAAATTTAAAAAATGGATGCTGCAGTATTATAAACATTGCTGACTTAGGACAGCTTATATATAAAATCATTTATATAAACGTGGGGTTGAACATGTTTTGTGGCCAGCCAATCTTCCCCCTTTATGTTAATACTACTGAGCAAAAACCTATTGAAAATAATGGATAGAATGTCTAAATTCATTACAAATAGAGGTAACTTAACGCAAAATTAAACTAAAAAATGCAGAGCCCGTGCTAAATCTGAGTACAATAAATAAGTTGTTGTGAGATTCTGGACCCAAATGCAAATTCGAAGCATGGTAATTTGAATTTTAGCAATTAACAAAAGTTATATATATATATATATATATAAATGCATATATTTTTTTGCAGTTACCTTTCAGAAATTCTATAATAAGCAAATATACAAAAAAAAAATGTTTGTTAGAAATCACACACTTTTTATCCGGGTAGAACTAAATATGCTATAAGCTTATTATTACACACCAGATAATTAGAAATTATAAAATACAGACGAATAAATGTTAACTAATAGATTCATAACTGGCTATTAGCTTCCAAACTCGAAAGAGAGAAAATAGAAAGAGAAGAAAATACTGCACCATCTACATCCTGCTGCATGAGGTGTGTTTTCACAGTTTCCAAATATAATTAAGCATAAGTAAATGAAAGAATTTTGATAAAAGTTTCAGAAAGGAATTTCCAGTACAATTCAAAACTCACTCGACAGGTCACACTCATGATTCATCTGTAACTGTAATGACTACTAGTAGGTGTTGCACCAGTGTCTGTCGAACTGTGGGGCACGCACCCCTAGGGAGATTGACATTCCTACCAGTACGCATGTTCTTGTTGAAAATAAAAAACATTAATTCTTAAAAATTTTAATTCACTGAAAGAAAATCAAACAAAATACTTACTGAGATAATAAAAAATATACAATTACAATGATATAATATACTTATAAATGTATCAGTACTGCCCAACATATTTTATCATTAATACATCAATACAAAGTTAAGAACAAGTTTAATAACTACTATGCAAATTATATGCAAAACTTAATATTTATCTTGATAATTTGCTCGACTTTTAATTTAAGTCGTATTGTAGCTTTAGTGTCAAATTGCATTATTATTGAATTCAATACATTGCTTTGGTATGGAGTAGACACCATGAAATTTATGATTGAAAATTGAGTCACAAACAGAGAGCAATGGGTTACACCCTTGCCCATCAAAATGTAGAGATTACAAAATAAAATAATTTCTATTCCCGACAAAAAAAAAAAAAAAAAAAAAAAAAACACGTTATATGAAAAATCAATCATATTTTTTGTAATCAAAACTAATAAAAAAAATTTGGCTGTTGAAATAATTCGTTAATTCGAGATTTTGTATTCGTTAAATGGAGATTTTTGCCTTAATTGCATTCGGAGAAAAAGAAAATTCGTTAAATCGTGAAATTTGTTAATATATATATATATATATAATCCATTAATATATATACACAGATAGCTTTAGATTGATAGTTGATACACTCACGAAGTAAGTCTTACTATTTACCTTTTGCATCGACTTTAAATCTATACTTTGAATACTAGTAGGCTATAATTTTATCGTTATATTTTATCAGTATAGTGATTTTATTTGTAATATTTAAATTTCTCCTAATATTATTCTTTCCTTTCCTCTTGGCACTTTGTATAGACAAATTACAGGTGAAGGTTGGCTAGCTCTAAGACTTGTTTAATCCTGCAATCTTGGTTCCTAAGGCCAGGAGTTTGTTATTGTACTACTGTGCCTATTATTTCCTATCTTGACAGTTATACTTAGGTTTTATAGCTATTTGTATATATATATGTATGTATATATATATATATATATATATATATATATATATATACAATGAAGTCATTTTGAAAATTACCAGTATCCCACATTTGCGATTCTATAAGCTATTATGGAAAAGTTAAACATACCGTAAAATCCGGCGTATAACGCGCACTTTTAACTGAAAAAATAAGATCGAAATTTCGGGGTGCGCGTTATACGCCGGATATAAAAATTAAAGCTTCAAAAATTTTGAAAAAGTTGACCATAGAGAGAGAGAGAGAAGAAAATTAGACTTCAACATATATTGAAATGTAATTTATTTAAAAGAAATGACACTCCTTATGAACTTAAAGGGTTGCAGAAAACTATTTTTTCAAAAGCTTGGAATTAATAACTTGAATACATTGCTGCAGAACATAAGAACATTGTGTACATATATCTCAGGTTTTTCGTAAAAAAAATAAAAGAGGGGGGGGGGGGGCTGCGGTATAGCGCGAATATCCCTAAAAATTGAAAATTTCAGCTTGAAAGTATGGGTGCGCGGTATACGGTGGTGCGCGTTATACGCCGGATTTTACGGTATATATATGTTCAGGTTCTTCTGTTTTTCATTTTTCAAGTTTCATGATACGAAATTCAAATGCATTGAAAAATGCAATTTCTTTACCGATATTTTAGCTTACATTTTGTAACTAGGTGGAATCCCTATTATATTTCTGTACAGGTGCGTGTGTGTGATTTAAATGTAAAAAAAAAAAATTCAAAAGCTGAATTAATAAGTTCAAAATAAAAGATAGGCTTATTACATTAATAATGAAAATTTCGTATACAGTCGGACCTCTATATAACGAAGTCACTAAATCCCTGGAAAAAGTTCGTTATATGGAAAATTCGTTACATAGAGGTTCATTTTTTAATATACTTTAAAAACCCCATAACACAAATTTTAAATTCACAAACACTGTATATTAAAAAAAGAAATTACTCATGCCTTTTTTATAAAATTAATATATGTTTATTTTATATATTTTACGCATAAAAAAAAGATAGAAAGAAAAACTGCAAGGGAAGCAAGAAAAAAGAATGTCGGCGAATACACTGTATTTTCAATACTAAGAAAATAATTGTAAACTAAAATTAATGAATTTTAAGTACATTTTCTAATTTAAAGCATACAAGTAACATTTAACATACATTATTTTATAACTAGAAGATGGGGACACGTAACAGATCTACTGAGTGTGAAAGGGGATATCGAAGATATTTCTAGTGAACTGGACAATGGGGGTTAAAGGTTGCACTTTTTGGATGAAACGTTCAGAACTCTATTGCTCTAGGCAAGTTAGAATTTAATAAAACCAGTTCAAGATTTATGACCACCATAAAATGTGTTAAAGAGAGAATAACTTGAAAATGCCAAGGAATACTTTAAATATAGGGAGAAAAAAAATGAATCACAAAAGAAAAAGTTCTCTATATAGAAAATGCACTTCTCTATAGAGATGTTATTTTACCAAGAAAATCTTGAAATGCTCTAGGTTCCAGGAAAAATTCGCAATATAGAGGTTCGTTATATAGAGGTTCGACTGTATTTAATTAATTTATACTAAAATTTGTTTTAATTATTAGTTATTCTTTAAATTTTATACGTAAACATAAAATTCAATGAGTAATATAAATGTCAAAAATTACTGTATAAATTTGTAGATTAAACAATTGTTTAATTTTTTAAAATAAAAGCAATTTTCTCTCTATACCTGTATTTAAAACCTTTATTGGAATCAAATTTCTGAACGCATGAACGGCGACATATATTATTAGGTAAGGGATATTAATGAGAGTTGTCATATAAGTATGTCTATTATTATGTTATCATAGAGTCTAATCATTTTAATACTTTAAAAGGGAATGAGGTATTAATTTTTTTGGGGGAGGAAGGAGGCATGAGGATGTAACTGAAGTTGACAAAGCTATATAATTATTTTCTTCTATTTTTGCTAGAAGAAACCAATGATTTTATTACAACTCTTACTCAAATGCAAACTTAGTGGCGCAACATCCAGTGAGGGCAAGGACCTACTGTGCCCATTTAAGTATAAGTGACCGTTGGATGCTGAGGTGCATGAACAGATGTGGTCATCAGGTGGTCAGTCTGAAGCGAGACTCCTAGTGTTTAAGTCCCCAAGCAAGCTTGGTACTCATTTTATCGACCCACTGCGTTAAGGATGAAAGGCTGTGACGACCTTGCCCAGCCCGGGAATAGAACCTGGACCCGTAGTGTAGAAGCACAATACGCTAACCCTCGACCACTGGACCAACTCTTATGGAAGCGAATTGACTAACTGTCAGCTGTCCATTGAAAATATATATAAAGAAATTACGTGATATATATTTGTGTTGACAAATTATTTCTTAACATTCTGATATATAGATAATGATTATATATTACCTAATGCGAGGTAAAACACCTTGCTTCTATTATTTATTTTTGTTTGTTAACATATGCTTAAATTTTTCTATCAGTATATAAATATTTGATTACAGAAGTTTTAAAAATATTTATCAATATTCTTAGAGCTATGTTAAATATATTGAAATTGTACGAGATGGAATTACGGCATAGAAAAATTGTATGTCTTAAATGTCATATGTTTTAAGAAATTTCTCAATATTACTTGTTTTTTCTTGGTTTAAAACAGAAATTCAGTTATTGAGAGATTTAAAGTAATAACATTATAGCTCAACAATTAATATTTCTTAAATGCTGTATTATAAAACCGTCCTTTCTGCGTATACATTAAGTCTCATTAATTTCGAATAGATATCTTTAAAAATTTATAATTGTATTATTAAATAATAAAGGTATAATATCAAACTGATCAAAATACCACATGAAAGCAAAAGGAAAAATACCTCTCTCTCTCACTATATATATATATAT